>LPNX010906685.1:355639-386218 GCA_001517045.1 Pseudotsuga menziesii | reverse complement strand
CACACACACATTGCTATGTCTCCCCTTACAACTAACACCCCCTAACCTATCGCTTTGACACACACACACACACATCCCTATGTCTCCCCTTACCATTGGCACCCCTTAACCTATCTCTTTGACACACACACATACATCCCTATGTCTCCCCGTACCACTATCACCCCCTAACCTATATCTCTGACACACACACACACACACACACACACACACACATCCCTATGTCTCCCCTTACCACTAACACCCACTAACCTATCTCTCTAGCACACACACACATCCCTATGCATCCCCTTACCACTAACACCCCTAACCTATCTCCTCGGAACCCACACACACATCCCTATGTCTCCCCTTACCACTAACACCCCCTAACCTATCTCTCTTACACACACACACATCCCTATGTCTCCCCTTACCACTAGAACCCCCTAACCTATCTCTTTGACACACACACACATCCATATGTATCCCCTTACCACTAACATCCCCTGACCTATCTCTCTGACACACACACACACACATCCCTATGTCTCCCCTTACCACTAAAACCCCCTAACCTATCTCTCTATCGCGCACACACACATCCATATGTCTCTTCTTACCACTAGCACCCCCTAACCTATCTCTCGGACACAAAAACACACATTTCTATGTCTCCTCTTACCGCTAACACCCCCTAACCTATCTCTTTGACACACACACACACATGCCTATGTCTCCCCTTACCACTAACACCCCCTAACCTATCTCTCTCTCTCTCTCTCTCTCTCTCTCTCTCTCTCACACACACACACACACACACACATCCCTATGTCTCCCCTTAGCACTAACACTCCATAACCTATCTCTTTCATACACACACATCCCTTGAGTTTTAAAACAATATAGTTAGGTTGAAGATAAGGGAGGTGTCAAGGCACAAAGACTAATGGAATGCTTGTTAATTCCCCCTAAACATTGAATCATCCCTTAGTCGTGCAACTACCTTATTAAATGCTCCTAAACACTATTCAAGTAAAACATGCACTCATTTTATGTGGTCAAAACGCGCCCCCGTTTTTGTTAACGATAACGCGTGCATGTTTGGTCTGAGTATAAACAACAACAGTCCCTATTTGAGAAACACTCTATCATATTTCACTTAAGTTTCATAGTCCGCGTGCAATTTGAGGTTGCCAATAGTGCGTTCATTATCTTCTTCACTATATTATCACACAAAGTTTTGCTTTTCACATCAAGCATCTCCATCACAAGTTTCTAAGTATTGCTTGGAGCATGGTATACATTGAGGAGGAAGAAATAAATAATTAATTAAGCAAGAAAGAAACCAAGCTTGGGGAATCTCCCATTGGGGAGCACCATAGAGCATCTCCACCAATTTTTTTTCTTGCAATTGAGGAGCTAGCAAAGGAAACATTAACTTGGTTATTGTGGTGGAGTATGTAGACACAATTGAGCAAGAAAGAAACCAAGCTTGGGGAATTTCCCTTTGCGGAGCGCCATAGAGCATCTCCACCATTGTTTTTATTGCAATTGAGGAGCTAGAAAAGGGAACATTAACTTGGTCATTGCGGTGGAGTATGTAGACACAATTGAGCAAGAAAGAAACCATGCTTGGGGAATTTCCCATTGAGGATCACCATAGAGCATCTATACCATTGTTTTTCTTGCAATTGAGGAGCTAGAAAAGCCAACATTCTTCCCAATCTCCCCCCTAACTTGAGTATCTACACACAATTGAGCAAGAAAGAAACCAAGCTTGGGAAGTCTCCCATTGAAGAGTATCATTGAGGAGTTAGCAAAGGAAACCTTCCTCGCAATCTTCCCCTTAATTTGAGTATTTAGACACAATTGAGAAAGAAAGAAACCAAGCTTGGGTAATCTCCCATTAAGGAGCACCATATATCATTGATCATTGTGGTGATGCGAAACTCACGCAATCAAGCAAGAAAATCAGCAAGTGAGACGATACCCAATGAAATCCTTGAAGAAATTAGAGCAAAGAAAATAAATGACATAACCAATCAAAGATGCTCTATGGACACTCAACCAATTCCGGTTGTTGAGGATGCCACAGTTCTCCCTACCAATCCACATCGCGAAAGACAAAAGCATTCACTCGAGGTGCCTTCGGTCTGCATATCAGTAGAAGAACGAGCACTGCATGGATCTGATTAAGGAGTAACATGTAGGTGCAGATCAAGGACACATGAAACCTTTGTAGATTTAATTGGATGTGGGTATACAAGTGATGAAGCTAGAGAGATGTTGAATGTTGAACGTGTGCTCAAAGAAGACAATGTTGTTCAGAACACTTAGGAGGATTTCCAATTTCCATCGTCCAACCAACAAGAAGACACAGAAGGACATGAAGCTCATGTTCAAACGTCAGACCGACCAGGTGATATGGTATAGGGTGCATTTACAACCTCCCTACCTCCATTAGCAGCTTCACGCCGAAGAATTCCAAAATGTATACAGATCAATGAAAGTCTCATTGGTTCACTTGAAGATACATTGTCTAAATGCAGTATTGCATATCAATCTCAACATATACTTGTCAATTATTTTGATTCTAAATGTGATGGAGATAAATGTAGATTATTTATATCGTTGTTAAATCTAGGTCTATGACTGTTGTTAGGAAAAACTTAAGGATAAAGATGATAAACAGTTTTGAACCAAGTTCTCATGTTGTCAAAATTTTAGTAGATGCATTTAGTACTATTGGAAAGAAATCGTGTTCAAAGGATCGCAATGCAGCTCATCGTGTGTTGTCACAATCAATTGTGAACAAAAGGAACAAGGACCTTCGACTTCTTAAGCATACATCCAAACTTGTAGGGTTGGATATCAAAGCACTCCATAGGTATTGTTCTAGAAGAGAACAACTTGACTCTTGTCAAACAGATGTCTAGTCCTTCATTGGGAGGTTGCCCCGCTCCAATATGAAGCTCATCGATGTGATAAAGGGACTAGTGCAAGAGTTTTGGCATGACAATAATAGACCTTCATCCAACAAAAAAGATGTACTAAAATTGAGAAGGGGTTCAAGGGATTGTGAGCCCCACATTAAATATTTTCTTGACATGACACAAATAGAATTATATGAGAGATTTAGGCATGAACATAAAGAACTTAACTTGGGCCAAAGATCCTTCGAGAAATGAAAACCACGGTATGTTAAAATAAACACAACTTGTAACACATGTTGTTGTCAATACCACATTGAGTACAGTTATTGTTATGACACATATATACATATATTGTGTGTATTGCATAACACTCTTGTGCAGGAATGCTCAACTACATTGCCACCGACATCATCTATAGACTTTATCCATAACATTTTGTGTAGAGGGACATAAGGTTGCACATTTTATCAAAGTCCTTGCGTAGATGGGACATGTCCAAGGTGTGGTGGAATGGAATTTGTGGACAAATGCATACATGTCACCCATGAGCATGAACTTGGGATACATGAAGTGAACTTACAGTCATTCAAATATGTCACGTATGATATCGATGGAGGGAATGAAAGAAAAAAATACAATTGGTCACCTCTCAGGTCAGTAATGAGTTCCTGAATAGTATTTTTTTCTTCATGTATTGCTAGTTCATATATGTAACAACCTATTGATATGTACATCTTTATTGTTGATATACTAGGTACTGGTATGAAACTTCATCGAGGAATTCTTTGAAAAGACACAACACTATGTAAAGCATGTACATGTGGCTCATTGGAAAGATCAGAAGTTTAGAACATGCAGGGATACATTTCCTATTGCAACTATATTATCAGTGGTCGATTTTGTGGAAAACTACACTCTTCAACCATAGAATGAGATTTAGATTCAATATTATCACTCAAACCAGGTCAACATAATGGTCCGTATCACCTATAGACATAGGGCAGATAGTACTGAAGAGAAAAGGGTTATATTGAAGGAGTATCACTTTTACATAAGTGATGACAAGTGTCATGACTTGGATTTTGTACAACACAAATTTCAATTTTTATACAATCACCTAGAGGATAAAAATATGCAAATGGAACAACATTGGATTTGGTCTGATTGTTGTGCGGTGCAATTAAAAAATTCTCGTGTCTTCCAATGGTTATGTATTCTCCAGAAGCGGCACAAGGTGTGACATATTTGGAACTATTTTGAGACTAGACATGGAAAATGGGAACATGATGGAGAAGGTGCATGCATCAAGACTGCATTATGTAGGAAAGAGATGAAATTCGCAACTATTTCACTCATCTGAGATGCAAATACCATTGTTGCATGGTGTTCTTCAGTGATGGGGCAGGGAGCTAGAAGGAAAGAAGACCAGTCATCTCAAAAACCACATGTACATAGATATTTTTTTGAGGTGGTCGATGAAAAATCGATCAAACCTATATGAGTGAAATATTGTCCAAGGAACTCATGCATTCCATTTAGTTAGAATTCTAGACAATGCTATATTTGAAATGTGGACAAGGAAACTCTCTTGTTTTTGTTATCCATGTAGTAGTGGTGAATGGGACAATTGTGAATCCACATATTGGTTTGATAGCTAGGATCATGTATCACTCCCAATTTTTTGACAAATAACTGCAGAATTATCCCAATTGGAGGAGGGCCAATTGAGTTTTTCACATGAATATGACCACATTTTAGATCTCATTCAATGAGGTTCTACTATTATGTTGATAACTTTGAAATGTTTGATGACTAGTTGTGTTTAGTTAGATGATTCCTAGGTTTGCACTTTATTTTATGCAGGGCACATATACGTAGTGGTTTCTCTAAGAGGCAATGAATGGCACACTAACTACTAGCTAACACATTGCTTGGATGGGAAGCAAACCCTCATTGTCTCATTAAGCGATTCCGAGGGAAATTAATTTCCAATTGGGTCAATGGTTATCAAAGGAGAATATTTGACATATGTTTTCCCATGCATGAAATAAAAAAGGTTATGTATTTGAATATTATAGACCATGTCAAATTATATACCATTATACAAACTTAGTTATTGTCACAAACCTCCAGTTGCAAACAATGCCGAGCAATAACTCATCAAAGTCATGATACTTGTTGCCTTAATCTGAGCAAGGGAGGCTAGCGAATACCATTGCTATTAGAGGTGATCCTGATGGTCTATTTGAATGACCACATGTAGTTATTCAAGTATGTGGTAGTCAGGTATTTTGGTTTCATGGTATCATTAATTATTTACAGCTTGATAGATTGAGCGCTTGACAGATTGATAAATTCAATATACTTCTACAACTTGATAAATTGCACTTGAGATTCATCATGGATTTGTTGTATTATATTGATACTTACATGACTCATGCCATACCAAGAACATTATATACCAATCTATATGGGATATGTCTATTGCATTTGCCTTGAATCTCAAAGTTGACCCTATAAGGAAATCTCCTTGAATCCAATAATTCATTTCTCCACGGGAGTCGTGTAGTTAAGGAGTGGTAATCCTAACCTAATAACCATTTCCAATCCTAGATTACAAAACCTATAGCCAATCCTAGTAACTCTAGTTTGCAATGTAAGCCATAGTTTTCATTCTAAACCATAGAATCGATAGTTTGCTTAGTAAGGGAATGTCAAATTTTTGCACATAGGGGTTAGCTTCGCATATTCCTTGATCGTGAACATGTGGCTAGTGTTACCACATGGAACCTGCCTAAACATGCTTGCATGACCCATTGGAACCTCGTTTTGGTGCATGGTTTCCATTCTATGCCCTGGGTAGGGATTCAACAGGTGTCCCTGAAAGCCCGTAGGAGGTGGGATTCAACATGCCATAGAGTGATACCCGTGGCTTGGATTGATGAACTGTCTAATCCATTGGCTTCAAGACATCGAGATAGTGCTAGGGGTGTCCCTCTACTCTGGTTCTATGGACAAGTGATCATTTTTTAGGTGAATTTTGGAAACTAGGGTTTTGCTCAGTAAGAGAATGTCAAAGTTTTGCACATAGGGGTCATATTTGCATATTCCTCGACCGTTAATGTGTGTCTAGTGTTTTCACATGGAACCTACCTAAACAAACTTTCATGACCCACCAGAACCTCATTTTGATACACGGTTTCCATTCTATGCCCTGGGTAGGGATTCAACAGGTGTCCCTAAAAGCCTGTAGGAGGTGGGCTTCAATGTGCCATAGAATGATGGTAGTGGCTCGGATTGATGAACCGTTAAATCCGTTGGAGTCAAGACATCGATATAGTGATATGGGTGGCCCTCTACTCTGGGTCCATGGACAAGGGATCCTATTTTAAGTCAATTTTAGAAACTAAGGTTTTGCTTAGTAAGGGAATGTGAAATTTTTGCACATAGGGGTCAACTTTACAAATTCCTCGACTGTGAATGTGTGGCTAGAATTCCCACATGGAACCTTCCTAAAAACACTTGCATGACCCACCAGAACCCCGTTTTGATGCATGGTTTCCATTCTATACTCCGGGTAGGGATTCATCAGGTGTCCTTGCAAGCCTATAGGAGGTGGGATTCAACCTGCCATAGGATGATGCTTGTCACTTGGATTGACGAAAAATTGACTCTATTGGATTCAAGACATTAGGATAGTTCTAGGGGTGGCCCTCTACTCTAGGTCCATGGAAAAAGGGATACTATTTTAGGTCAATTTTGGAAGCTATGGTTTTGCTCAGTAAGGGAATGCCAAATTTTTGCACATAGGGGTCAGATTTGCATATTCCTTAACCGTGAACATGTGGCTAGCATTCCCACATGGAAAATGACTAAATACGCTTGCATGACCCACCAGAATCGCATTTTGATGCATGGTTTCCGTTCTATGCCTCGGGTAGGGATTCAACAGGTGTCCCTGAAATCCTGTAGGCGGTGGGATTCAACGTGCCATAGAATGATGGTTGTGGCTCATCCTGGTGAACCCTTGAGTCCATTGGATTTAGTACATCAATATAGTACTAGGGATGCCCCTATAATTTGGGTCCATGGAAAAAGGATCATATTTTAGGTCAATTATGGAAACTAGGGTTTTGCTCAATAAGGGAATGTGAAATTTTTGCACATGGAGGTCATCTTTGCATATTCCTCGACCGTGAACATTTGGCTAGCATTACCATATGGAACCTTCCTAAACACGCTTGCATGAACCACCGAAACCTCGTTTTGATGCACAGTTTCCATTCTATGCCCCAGGTAGGGATTCAACAGGTGTCCCTGAAATCCTGTAAGAGGTGGGATTCAACGTTCCATATAATGATGGTCGTGGATCAGATCGATGAACTATTGAACCCGTTGGATTCATGACATCAGGATACTACTAGGGGTGGCCCTCTATTCTGGGTCCATGGACAAGGGATCATTTTTTAGGTCAATTTTGAAAACTAGGTTTTTTCTTAGTAAGGGAATGCAAAATTTTTGCACATAGGGGTCATCTTTGCATATTCCTCGACCATGAAAATTTGGATAGATTTTCCACATGGAAAATTCCTAGGCACACTTGCATGACCTATCGAAACCCTATTTTGATGCATGGTTTCCATTCTATGCCCCAGGTAGGGATTCAATAGGTGTCCTTAAAAGCTTGTAGGAGGTGGGATTCGACATGCCATAGAATGATGACCATTTCTTAGATAGATGAACTGTCATCTATATTGGATTCAAGACATCAATATAGTGTTAGGGGTGGCCCTCTAATCTGGGTTAATGGAGAAGGGAGCATTTTTTAGGTCAATTTTGGAAACTAGGTTTTTTCTTAGTAAGTGAATGCAAAAATTTTGAACATAGGGGTCAGATTTACAAATTCCTTGACTTTGAACATGTGGCTAGTGTTCCTGCATGGAACATGCCTAAAATCACTTGCATGACCCACTGAAATCTTGTTTTGATACATGGTTTCAATTCTATGACCCAGGTAGGGATTCAACATGTGTCCCTGAAAGCCTATAGGAGGTGGGATTCAATGTGTCATAGAATGATGGTCGTTGCTCAAATAGATGAACTATCGACTCCATTGGATTTAGGACATCGGTATAGTTCTAGGGGTGGCCCTCTACTCTAGGTCCATGGACAAGGGATCCTATTTTAGGTCAATTTTGGAAACTAAGGTTTTGCTCGGTAAGCGAATGTCAAATTTTTGCATATAGAGGTCATCTTGAGTGTATATCTTCCTCTCTTGAAAAAATACTTGTTGCAAACTATTATTCCATGTATAGATGTTGAGAATTCCATTACCTATTGTGGGGTGTTAAACCTAACTTATTTCCCATCATTGTCAAGGAAGAAATATTATTTGTTTATGTTTTAATCAAGGTGAAAGGAGGTTTCAATCTCTATGTGGAGGTGAATTGATCTTATGATCTCATATCATTCGTGAGAATGGAAATTCGAAAGAAGGTTGTTTCCATATTAATTTGGCATGGTCATCCAAGAGATGTGAGAATTTGTACGATGAAATGCAGGAGGAGACAATGCCATTACGTTAGTAACCCTGTAATGGAACATGTTTATGTTTAGAAACAAGTGCCCAACCTATTACGCCATTATTACAAAATATATATCTTCACACTATGAATGTTTCGAATAATACTCCATATACATAAATTTATAAAACAAGATTCAGAATAGTACTTCTCCAATAAATTTAAACTATAATAAAATCACACATAATTTTCATCTCTTCCAAAGTTGTTCCTTGAGGCCATTCATCAAATGCCATGTACATTAACAAAATGATAAAATAATGTGCAGGATATAATCATAACCATTATTTTGAATCAACCTTATACTCAGATACTTTTAGGTTTCATGTGTATCCCATATATTCGTTAGATGAAAGACATCATGCCAAACACCAATTTCATTTATGTAGACCACACAGGTGCATAACTTAGGTGTGTCAAATTCATGCATCATTTAGAAGTTTGTTAGGTTGTTATGTCGGTAAGGTGCTTTTGTATTCCACTTAGTTGGATCAGTTGCTTAGTTGTGTTGGTTGCTTATTTGTGTTCGGTATGTTCTATCTTTGTGAATACAATTTAACATTGTATATGCAATTGAATCGTGGTAAAAAACAATTGAAATGTACATTTTTGTCATTATGTAATATTGTAATTGTGCATTGTTCTCAAATTTATAACTGATATCTTCATGCAATTGTAAAATCTATCAAAAATTGGGAACATTACACATAGAAACATTCTTGGCCATACGTGTATAATCACACTTAAAATACTGAACCATGAAGATCTCAAGAGACTTGATACGAAATATTTTTTATATCATGAAATTTATAATACAAAAATAGAAGGCCCTTATATGGTATGTCAATGTACATGTATCAAAAACATCTTTGATGTACATGCAAACAAAAGTACATCTGTCCTAGACCGCGCCCCTATACTCTAACTTCCTCTTGTACAAAAAAATACATATTTGTCCTGGACTAACACATCAAAACTCTAACTTTCTCTTGTTTTTTTCCGACCCTGATGCTTGTTGCCTCTATCCACGACCACTGTGCATCTCTGGCGACTGCAAATCAATGACAATATTTCTTGATCAGGTAACTGAACTAGTAATTTCTAGCAATAACAAAGTTTGAAAATTTAAAATACGACTCAATTTCACATAAAACAAATACTCACTTCATCCATTCGGGGTATAGATGCCTCTAGTGTCCACCTCCTTGCAGAGAGACTCTCTGTAATGCTTCTCTGCCAATATTTTTTTTGTCAATTATCTCAACAATTATCAACATGTACATGATTGAGAAAGTACTAATCAATTATGTAAAAAATGAACATCTCACTGAAAAAAATTGTTCCTAGGAGTGAGAATTGGTTTCTTTAGTAGCAAGAGAAGTCCTAGGTTGAACATCAACCTCGGTCGTGTGTACTAACGGACCAGGGTGTGGCTGCATTTACCAAATGATAAAATAGTTAGACATTGTGCATGTCCATAGATAATACAAATGAAATGTACAATTACAAATATTCAAGTAGATGTACCTTTGTGTGACTTATCCCTATTGTAGATGCAGCATTGACTGTAGCATCAACAACCCCACTAAAGTCTGACACAGATGACTCTACATCCTGATGTTGTAAACATGTGAAAATAATATTAAGAAAAACTAGTTGTGAAGTGAATTCAAAGCTAACTAGAAACTGCCATTGGAAGTATGTACATTACCGTGGGATGAGTAGGTTAATCGTCATGGACACCCACTCTTTTCAAGGAAGAGGGTCGTCTTGTGTAAACAACCCCCTTATCTACATTTGGGCTATGGGGAGATCCAAATCAAAGTGGCAGTGTAGGGATTTGTGATGATGTCTATAGTCATAAAGTGTTACCATAGTTAGACATGGACTTGAATGGATGCAGGAATAATATGTATTGAAAAACTAACATGTTGTAATATACTTACCCCTTCCTAGGACATATCTTCCCCATGGGAGGGACCGCTTCTAGCAATTTCATTCCTCTCTTCAGATCTAGATAGCATATGCAAGTTTGAAAATTATAAATATTAGCAATCTATAAAGGAGTGTACAGTAAGAAATTAAATAATTCGAATAAGATTTAGTCATTAACCATGTACTTACATTCTTTAGGTAATCATAAATTCCACCTGGGAGTATTTCACTAAGGTCAATGTCTACAACATTCGGTTCTAAATGGTGTTCTTACAACTTCAAAAATTGTAAATATTAGACAATTTAACAAATTAATCAAGACTAACACATGCATTAACAAAATTATATGTATTAAAACAATGACACATGTTTAAATATTACCTCAATGTTGGTAGTTTGGGCCTCAGATACAACCACACCAGGTGCACTACCACCCACCTGAGAGGCATCAATCACTCACAAGAGTAAAAATTGCATATATTACGAATATTTTAATATGTGTACAATATGGAAAAATTAAAAATTGAACAACAATAGAGTTTTAACAATGTCCTTACCTGACCACCAGTCATCATAGAGGTACCATGTCTTGGTCTAGGACCATAACGGGATTGACCACACATTGTGCAAATGTGTGGCTCGCTCTGAGGCACATGGGATGCCGGTCTATTCCCACCAATAGATGGTCCTCTACCACTAGAAGCTGGTGGTTGTACCCGAATAGAGGAAGAGGGTTCTTTCTGGTCAATAGTTGTCGTGTATCGAGAAACCATCTCAGTTAGAGTCAGAAATGCCTCCTGTGTCTGGGAAACCATATCATGTGGAGGAGTGACGTCTTCCCTTGGTAGCTGGGAACAAGGTGCATGTATCTGTCGATTGGAATCTCTATGCCTAGCATTGGGTCGGTTTTGGGTCATCCCCTTACCAACACCCTAGAAGCCCAACATGTTAGAATAGTTGACATGTTTCCCCATCACAAACTCTGCATACAACTTCCAGAGGAAGTACAAGTACAACTAATGTTTGACAAATAACAACATAAACTAAATCTATTATTTAAATTTTAAAATTGATCTTGAATTTTACAGTAAAGAATAAACATTTAACATTTTTTCATTATAAATTTATGTCCTAAATTCAAGTATTAATTCCAATTTCCATATGCATGTGTACAAAAAATGTCCTATGTGCATATGTTGATTGGGAAGCTCCTCTATATTATTTTAAGGCTTGGATTGTGAAGTTTCATCGAAATTGTGAGGTGTTGGCTAATGCCCATGCAGGACCAGTTCTCAAATTGTGGGTAGAGGCAACGACTAGATCCTAGAATAGGTGAAATAATGTGCTATTGATGAATAAAATCACAGTATAGGAAACGATTTTGTTAGATATGGAATTATTTGTTGTAGCATGATGTTTTTTGGACTCCAAAGTCTATTTAGTAGATCTTTGTTTATATGTAATTTGGGCCATGTATGGATTCCACTTGATGTTATTTTAGTTATATGCACTCTTTCTATATACCCATGAGAGACTAAATTCATAATTGTGTATAGTGGATTTTAAGGTTGCAAGGTTTCCACTGGACTCTATCATGTATGGTAGTATGTGATTGGCATGTAATCAAACACATCAACCTCCCTATGTATCTTGATGTTTGTAGAGCCTATTGTTGACCTTCATTGACACGACATTAGCCAAAACGTACCCTTTAGTCAAGAGGAAATATTTGTTAAGCATGGGAAGCTTCTATACCTTATTTTAACTCTTGGATTAGGAAGTTTCATCAAAACTATAAGGTGTTTATTGATGTTCTTAGATGACCAGCTTCGATATTTCCAATAGAGGCAAGGGATTTACCATGTTTGTTTATGTATTTTTAAGGAAGATATGAATTCTGCTTGATTTGATTTTTATGAGTTAATTGGGGTTTTGGTTTACATTGGGCATGTAAATTACTTATGCAAACTTGCAATGTGCTTCACAAACTTTGCATATTTGTGAATTTTGGTATGGATTCACAAGGATGCTTGTGAATATGCATATGGAAATAGTGAAATTGATTTGTTTTTTTTTGAGTTAATTGGGTTTTTGGTTTCCATTGGGCATGTAAATTTTGGGTGAATTTTGCATTTTGGTAAATAGTCAAAATTATTTTGTTTTTATGATTAAATTGGGGTTTTGGTTTCCATTGGACATGTAAATTCCATTGGGGTTTTGGTTTCCATTGGTTTCCATTGGACATATTAATAAATAAAAAATGGTTTAATTCCAAATTAGGGCAAAGAAAATAATGAATATAGGGAAAAAAGAATGAGATGATTTGAGGAAAATACCTCACAAAGAAGAGGTTGATCCCAAGGTGGAGTTTGTTTCCTTTTGCTCACCCAAATTGTGTTTCTCCCTCACTCGTTCTGGTCTGTCAAAGCTCCAATCATCGTGGCGTTGTGGCAAAAATGATGGGCTCTGCCCATTTTAACCATAAAATAGGTTTTAGTAAATGCAAGCGCGATTTGTTTTAATGAAACGGGGGTGCATTTTTGTGTACTATCCTAATTGGCATGCATGTTGGCAACCTTGGGACTAGGCTTGGCAGGGTCGAGATTGCTTGGGATGATTTCTATTTTATGGATCAAGAGTGATTAAATTCACTCTACCATTGCATCTAAAAGGTCCCTCAACTTTGTGCAATCACCCATATTTCCTTTCTCCAATAGATGTTGGGAATTTTGGCTTCATTCAACATGGTTCTAGCTTCTTTTAAACACTTCAATTTTTTCTTTCTACAACACCGCTTTGTTGAGGAGTCCTTGGGGATGAAAAATGTCTTTTAATTCCATTGTATTCATAGAAGGTATATATTTCCTATGGCTTGGGGTGGACCACAATAGACAGGATGACACCAAAAATAAACCCATTTCCAATAATGCTAAACAAACAAGCGAAACTAGCGCTAAGGGACCAAGGGGGCGTACCTTATTTTAGAAGTTTGAATTAGATCCTTGTTGAGCTTTCAATCAAGTTTGTACCTACAAATTTCCCTAAACAACAACAAGATATACAAGCATGATATATGTAAAGCATTAGAACCTAATCTAGCATGATATACTCCAATACATAATCAAGGTAATTACATCCATGGATAGGAAATATTCATAATTACACATGCAATGGAAAAGAAATTGATATTTCTATTAATATGAACATAGATAAAGATGACAAACTCTTTTGGCACCTCATCAAAATCGAGAAACTAAGTCCCTCCACCACTTCAATCCTCCATACAAAGGAAAGCTCACAAAGATCAAGGCAAGCTTGGGAAATAACATGAATGGTTGCTTCAAGGATAAAGGGATGCAGACTCAAGTACATAAGAATGAGGCACAATTCCGCTATAGTATATTCTGTCTCAAAGTTATCCTCCTCTATTGCTTCATAGTAGCTCAATATATAGCCCTTATATAGGAATTGAAGGGTCAAAGTGGACTGTTTCCCAGCATATGGAAGGCTAAGGGACAAGTCCTTTGTTACTTAGTGGGGGGAAACACCAATATTTTTTGTTTTTGAGCACATTTCATGATGTACATGGGTGACAGTTGTGCAAGCTGAGCATATGTGGTTTGCATACTTGTGACCCATGCATATATATAAGCATGTCTTTTAAGGGGTTACACTAGAGCATCAGGGTCATAGTGAGCAAAAATGGGTAAAAGGAGTCTGCATAGGGACACAGATATGCCATCCAAGCATGATGTATCAGGTGTGGGAAATCACACTATAAAAGATTCCCCCTAATGTGTGAGGTTAGTGGGGTACACGATGGTCGAAATACATTATAATACTTCCAAAAGTGGAGTAATGAAGACCTGGGTGGAAACAACCAACTTCTCATCAGTACAATGCAATGATAGATCTCTACATATGACTGCAAAGACATAGGAGTATTGGATACATAAGAGTAAAATGACCATGAATAGGCATAATAGACATATGTCATGAATGGTCATCAGTACATACAATATACAGTGATGTAAGGTATCCATACAGAATGAAGACATCAAATGGTACACTGGAATCTGGTCATGAGAGCTGAAATCTCATAGATACTAGCACGATCAAGGAGGTAGCATATATGTAATTCCACCAATCTTGAAGGTTTTCGACACAAATCATCACTAGTACATGTCCCATTTTGCGAATAAAGTTGTCATAGTAGAACATGATGGATCATCGTCTGATTACCAGTCATTGATGTATACTGTTAACAAACGTGAGATATCCCATCGATAATGATATTGAGAATCAAGGTACAGAGTGCAAACAAACAAGTGGGAATAGAGGTGTTGAAGTCGAGCACTTGAGATAATCCATCTATCAGGGGACATTGATGTATTCCCAAATCTATCGATGGTGAGAGAACCTACCACTGACGACTGCAAGTCTCAAGGCACTCGATGGAATCTAGATCCTTATTCCCGAATAGATGTTCTGAAGTCTATGGAATGGAATCTGCTGGAAGGAGGGCATTAAGGCATTCCCCATCAACCAACATGAGGCACACAACAACATTGGATAGTTTGGAAGAACATGAATAAGATGTTCATGAACCAGTAACAATTGTATCGAGAATGACAGACTGTCACGTCCCCATGCCTCTGGCCGGTGAAGAGGATGCGACTACAAGCTTCAAACACCCAGGCTAAGAGCCCCATGAACATATGCATACACAAAATTGTTGAAGCAGAATGCTTAAACTTGTATATTGAACTAGAATATGCTCACATGAATATTTATCATGCACAGATGCAATCATCTATCAGACACAGCGGAAACATCATACATTCAAACAAGCATTCATGCAACATGTTCATCATATCATTAACAGAAATTAAGGTTGCAGAAGTAAAAATGGACAAGAGCACTTATCTTTTGATGAACTCGTTCTGCAACCAGCTACGTCGCTGCAACGTTCCACCCAACCATAGGCCAGCATGCTCCTTAATCTCTCAGCAAAGCTGCCACCCCCGAGCTGGGCATGATTCTTCAAGGGATAAGGGAACAAGCAGGCTTACACATAGCCAAGGATATACAAAACACAGCCAATCCAACACAGTTGGGTTTATAAGGCCATCAAGGAGTTGGGGAAAGGCTCAATGCTAAGCTAGTGAGCTCATTACAGAGCCAAGAACATCCACACCAGAACTAGCCTGACCTCTAAGACACCCAAACACACCCAACACAAGGAATCAGTCCCTTCTCTACTACACAGTCCCTCAGGCCCTGCATTCCCTTCCAGTGCTATTCAGGGGTGATGGAGAAGAAGGCCATCCCTCTAGCTCTGTTTGTGTGGTTTCCGGCCACCAGGTTTATCAAGCAAATCTAAGCCAACATCCTTGTTCCTCTCACAGTCCGAATACCAACCATTGCACTTAGGCAATTAATTTAGCTGTCACCGGTTAAGCAGGGGAAATGAATTCAATAGTTTGTAGCAGCCTCAAGGCATAAAACCAACCACGGTCCACAGCATGGGAAAACAACAGTCCGTTCTTGAACAACTAAGCCAGCGGATAAGAATTACATAGGCCGCACATAGTTCTTGAGAGTGAAATGGCCTCCTACAGGAATCCGTGGGTGACACAGACCAACAACTCCCAGTTTCCTGTGTGAATGACAACCACCCAGAGCCCAGTGCGTGAGAGGAAATTCACACTGAAACCCAAATGCGGGTCAAGAACACTCAATTCCACACTATGGGAAAAATGTAAATGACAGTAGAGGCGCCCCCAATCCCTCTCCGGGCTGCATGAGACCAAATCGCAAAGAGCCTATGCGTGAGGAGAATCAGACAATGGAGACCATGCGTGAGGATACCCAGCTCCGCTTATGCCCATGGATGAACAGACAATCGATGGCCACGAGTAGTGAGTGCGTGAGCATTTTTGCACAGTCGTGGGAAGAGAGGAAAAAAAATCCCTGCGTGAGTGATGGTAGTCGTTTTTCCCAGCCATAGTGAAGTCAACCATGGTGGAGTGTGCGTGAGGTTGAGGACTGACAGTCCTACCACCCCACTCCACAAAACAATTAACTGCCTCAACCACCACCAGCCTTTCTTAATGAAAGTGGTTGGAATAAGACAAGGGAAGAAGACACATGGTTTTTTTTTTTCTCTCATTGGCCAAGGTTTGACAAATTCCCCACATCCTTATCCTTGTGAAAATCATGCCCTTTTCGATTTAGTTTCCGCGATCGTAGCTGGTCAGGTTCATTTAATTATGGATGCATATTTACATGATGATAAACTTAAAACGTATGCCGCATGCCCCGATATACACTCGGTGACAAATTTAAATCCAAAACATAGCATAACCGATCGATGGTGGGGCTTTGGCCTTTAGCTCCACACCATGATCATTTACAATACATACATCATATACATCTAATGCAACAGGGTCAAAACCGGGGTGTTACACTGATATGCAGAGATAAGATAACTGAGAAATGGTCGACTCAAGATAAAACTTTCTTCGAAGAAGAGCATAAGGTATGTGAACACAAGGAAGCATAGACTCATAATGCATACTGGGGCAACTCTGCAACACATGAGGCATCAATAGAGGCTCCATAGTGACTGGAAGCATAACCAATCAGTGGAGGAAACTCATAATAACGGTTACAACTCCTAAAGTCATACTAGTAACCCAACCAATGGATGAATGTACTATGCTCTATTCGAAGGTGACACAACACGACAACTTCCAATAGAAAACAATATCATTTCCCCTCCAACTTTTTATGTTTTATGATTTTTTGGTCATTTTAATATTTGGAAATCTTGAAAAAGAATAAAATTACTTATAGTACACTAAGGAGGAAATGAGTATCATGGGAAAGAAGACTAGTTCCAAGTAGTGGAACATGCCTATGCTCAATGCAAGGAAGCATATGTAGGATAAGGAATCTCGGGGGAATGCCTCCTCTAGGTAAGGGATAATCAAGCTGCAAAAGATAAATGACAGGCTTTGCTTGGCTAGGATTGAAACAAGATTGGGTTATATGGCTTATAAACTAAAGCAAGGAGCCGACATAAAGCTCAATACGACAAGAGAACATATGCAAATGTAGTTACAACTTGATACACAAGGGAGTCCCAATAAGATATGGCTAGTATAAAGTTCAAGAAAGAACATGAAGGTCTTTACTTGAAGACATGGCACGACTACAAGGGAATCCTAGACCTAAAGGAGGACTCTCAGCATGAGCACCAAGTGGAAAAATGAGATCTAAGTAGGGTACCCATGATAAGGAGAGCTCTACCACTAACATATTATACAACCTCATGAGAACTTTATGCTCACAATGAGAACTCTAGCTCTAAAATTCAATTTTTTTGTGTCAGATACACTAAAATCAACCTTCGAATCGAAAGCGATGCTACTAGTAACACTTTTTTTTGTTTCAAGGTAAAAAATACAACCATTGCCTTAGAAACCCATATTGTTGTTGACAATAGCCTTAAAATCAAGCCTTGAATAAAAAACTAATGCTACTATGACAATATTGATTTCTTTAATGTCTAAAATTATAATTTGTTTAAAAGCATGGACTTAACAATAGTATCGTAAGTAGAAAAAATCTTAAAATCAACATTTACATTGAAAATCAGTGTTAATAATGTAGCATTTTTGAAACCATGTCATTGAAAAATAGGACCTCCCCTCTTCATGGCTATCACCTCCCCTTCTCCTTATTCTTAAATTTTATATATTTTTTATAAAATTTTATCATTTATTTAATTTTTTTTATTAAAAACTATAAAAACAAATTAAAAAATTATATATTTAAACAATATAATAAAACATTTAAAAAAATAAAAACCATATTAAAAATATAAATGTTAAAGAAATAATAATAATAATAATAATAAATTAAAAACCATACAAAAATTAAATGTTAAAAAAATGATAACTTTAAAAAGAAAAACATAACAATAATTTAAAAAATAAATGAAATTTTTATTTAGTTTTTTATTATTAAAAGTGGAAATTTTATTAAAAATACTTTTTTTAATTAAAAAAGTAAAATTTTACTTAAATACTAAAATATTATTAAATTTGAAAAAAAAATTGATTTAAAAAAAAATCAAATTAAATATTAAAAATAGCAATAGAAATATTTTTGTTTCTAAATAAAAGCATTCAAAAAATAATATATAAATAAGCAAATTAAAAACACAAAATTAAAAATAAATAATATATAAATAAATAAATTAAAAACACAAAATTAAAAATAACTTCTACTAGGCTTTTCTTTGCATGAGCCAAGGCTATCGTGTCTCGTCTCTATGGTGACGAAAGCTTTCCTCGCGTTGGCTTTGGATTTTGGATAATTTCACTTAGTTATATTTTTCTTATATCGTTAATTTCACTTTACTACCGAGCTAATATGATGATGTTCATTGTTAACAAGTTATTAGAGAGTTTAATCATATAATTACTTCGAACCAGATTTCAATGACGTCATTCATATTTTATTTCGATGAGGTATTAAGGTTAAATGTTTTTATAAGTAGCTTAAGACTTTCAAATAAATAAATGGTAAAATATCTGGTCGTCGTATATTTTTATTTTATTTTTTGGGAAATGGCCATAATTTTATATTTTTGTATTGATGTAAAGTATGAAGATTAAGTATACTTAAAAGTAAATAAAATTAAGTAAAACAAATGTAAGCTGTAAAATGTAATATATATAAAGTATAGAGATTAAGTATATATAAGTAAATGAAATTAAATTAAGCAAATTAAAAATGTATAATAGTAAAAATTATAAATAAAAAAATGTAATTTATTTATGTTATGTTTTGGACTTTAGAAGCATTTAAATTGTCTTTCTATTGTATAAATAAATTTAGTAGTGTTAAATATTTCTATGACATTCAAATTATGCAATTTTCACAACTAATATATGAAAGTTTAAGATTTTTTAAAGATTTCCACCAAAACAAGTGACAAATTAGAGAAATGATAAAAAAATAGAATATTTAAACTACTCCAAAAAAACATTACCTACATGAATATAACTAATATCTTCTATAAGATTTTTGTCTTATTTATTTTAACTTTTTTGTTATATAAAATTGACTTATTGGTTACTTCAACTATAAATAACCTCATTAATGTATTTTATATAACTAACATAGAATAACATGATGCCTTAAAGTCACCACATGCTCTTGTCTTTGTGTCACTAAAACTCACCACATGCTCTTGTCTTTGTGTCACTAAAACTAGGCACATGCTCTTTCTTTGTCTAATTCATTTCATACATAAAATAAAAGTGTAATAAAATTTAGCTCCTCTATTTTTCTTTATTGGATTTAATATTTTTCACTTTTTGGGAACCCAATTGTACCAATCAAACCACAATTCAATGGGAACCATGGCACGGGAGTAGTGAGAGAGTGAGAAGGGGGCGAGGGGATGGGGGAGGGAGGGAGGGATGGGAGAAGGGAATGTGACTAAGGGGGCATACAAGGGGACCACAGGGTGACGAGAATGAGGAGGGAGGGAAGGGGAGGTTTTTTTTTCTATGTGATTAAAAAAAATCAGATGAAAAGTTTCCAAAAAATTGTACTTTTATCCCTGAAAAAGAATGGTGTGCTACCAGTAGCACCATTTTTCGATTTAGGGGTAAAAATAGGCACTAAATGTAACCTTAAAAAAACTGAGAACTATTTAGAGTTCTCGAGAACTACTATACTGCTACATGAAACCACTTTTAGTAACAGTATGAGGGTTATGTGCCACCATGAAGTGGGTTCATACCTGTGGTTAAAGTGATATGATCATAGGATAAGGTAGGATGCATGCAAAAAAATGATCATATCTTATATGCTAGTGTAGTAATATACATGTCGTGGGCATGAACGGGTCAAAGTCTCGGTTAAAGTGAATCATAAGAGGTTCCTACACAACAAAGTTAGGCCAAACAATAGAAAATGGCTAATAAGAAGTCCAAACTATAGGCCAAGTGGGTAAAAATTTATTTTATTTTGATAAATAGTAAAAAAAATGACATTTTTACCATACCATTTCTTTTTTACCCAAAATAGTGCAATTGGAGCAACTTGGACTTCGAAATTTCAACCGATGATTCCGGGAGCTATGGACCACAGAATCCAGTGCCGTCAAGACCAGGTAATTTGTAATATCATTCTCCATGTATTCCATGCATTAATTTTTCATTTTGATGGCGTATTTTTATGCATTAAGCAACCAAAGTTGAGGATACCGGACCACATGGGTCATAGTTCATCAGTCTACGTATAGGGATTGATGTACACGGGAAAAGAAAATCCTTCCTATGTACATACGCTACTATAATAAAGAACAGTCATGTATAGGGTTGGGTATCTCAAATTCTATGGTGAAATCTCATAAAAATTGGTTTTTTCTTGGCAGAATGGTTTTGGAATGGAGAGAATGTGAGCATGAAGAGGTTGATAGGGAAGTCCTTGGTGACATAAATGCTCAACAAGCTTTAAGAGTGTGTTGTTTGTACAAGTTTTGAAATCTTGGGGGTTTGAGGGCCCAACCAAGACTCCTCTAGATGTTCGTATATTATTGGGATCTAGAGACAAAGGCATTTATACTGAATTGTATGCCACTACGACTAGAAGTAGAGGACATCTACTTCATCACATGACTATCCCGTTAAGGAGAGGTAATGAACTTGCGAACTCATGGAGTGGGTGGAGGACTAACTATTGAGGAGTACATAGTTGTTTATTGCATTCCTGTCATAGAGAAGATCAGAAGTCAACTTCTGGTGAACGCTATACAGATTCTTAGTCTCAAGGTGATAGTTTTGGTATTGGCTAGGATAACAGGTTTGGCATCACTTCATCAGGCTTCATGACCTCTCATGTTCTACTCGGTAGAGTGCATGAGATCTATTCTATATGAATCGAGCACATCATTGCTGAGCAATATGAAACAACAACTCACAGAATACAAGATGGGAAGGATAAATAACTTTGGGTATGAAATCATTCTGAACACATTCTTCTTTGAGAGGGTACTGAGCCTTAACCCTAGAGTTGAGGTTCCTCCTCACAGTCTACAGGATCCAACCCAGAGTCACTGGGAGGAGGTGATGTAGAGGCTAGGGGGAGGCAGGACACATTCCCCCTTCCTAGCCGACTTCTTCCATTTGTAGCAACGACAGGTCATAGAAATAGATGACTACTCTTATGCTAGGATAGAATTCCATGGATATACTAGCATGCCCATACCACTAGGTATGCATATGGAAATATAGGTAAGATCCCATGTGTATGTTTTTTTGAATTATATGTTTTTTGTATTTTTGATGTATTGAGGAATCAAAAACATGTTTTTGGCGGTGATAAGTACTGACATTAGGTAATTGTATAGACGTGGGTCTCTGACGACTAGATGGTTTCCCTCGACATTGATGGAGGGGATGAGGTGACAAGATGATAGGTGCATATGCAAAATGAACACTCCAGAACATAAATGGAAACATTGCTCGATTAACTCACCTGATACCCATGGTGCAATTCGAGGACTTTCCCAAGGCCAAGAAGAGACACATAGTATGGGTACCCCACCCATGGGTTAGGTTGTTTAGGCGGTTGGCCAATGCAGTCATATGTTATCATGATCATCACCCAGGCCTGCAGGCATAAATTCCTATCTAGACATTCTGTATCATCCATGTGTATTTTGGAGGCTTAAGGCCCCATTTTTGTACTTATAATATTTTGTACTATGACACCATTTTGGACTATATTCGAAAATAAAAAATAGCGATCGGTTTGTTATATTTACAAATGTGTTTAAATGTGAATGTGATTTAAATGTTGTATGCTTTTTTATGGATGTGAAAAGTGCCAATCTAATACGTAATTTTCATATGAATCGACAACATGATTATAAAGTCTAGGTATATGAATGTATCTAATGAAATAAAATTATTGCTCCAATAATCTTACGCTCAAGAACCTTCTCAATAATATAGGATCTCTAACCCAATACAAGTCATTTAAATGTGACACCACTATCTGGGACTCGTAGGGTAATTTTTAGCAGCGAAATTTCGCCAATTGGCTATTTTTTGGGTTTTTTTCAAAAAATAAATTCGCTATTTGATCATTTTTAGTGTCTAATATCGCCTGTATTACATAAAATATGTTTGTTTTATCATAATATTTGCCAAAATTTACACATTTCAGTGTTAATTTTATGTTTCATATTTAATATTCACCTACCTATCTATAAACATGTTTTTTTCAATCCAAAACAATTTCCTAGAATACTATACTTAAGTATAATATTAGAATCCTTAAAAAATACCCCGACTAGGAGTCAAGGTGAACCTCAAGAGATCGAATACTGTTAGAGATGGAATCACACAGTAATTCAATCATGACACGGTTCTGAACAACATTATTAGAATAAGTCTAGAGATAGACACCTCCCGAAGACACCAACTAACCCTTAGATGCATAGATAACCCAAGCGGATGACACTAGGTTCTGGGTGTGGCCGTTGGAGCCATCAACAAATCCTAGATAGATCAAATATCCCATCGACAAATTCCACAATAGAGGAAGCATTCCAACAAACTGATAATGCTACTCAAAGAAAAAATAAACTATATAAGTTGTACAATAATATATATAAGATCGGGGTTGGTTAAATGTTAAGAATAATATTTCTTAATATAGAGCTCATTTTAGGGCTCCACCAAGGAATTCCCTTCATAATCCTCCAGCTCATAGGATTATTTTTCTTGGACACACTTTACCATGTAAGGCCCATGCCACATAGGGTTAAACTTACCCACCCCAAGTGGTTCGCTAGCTTGATCCTATAAAAGGACCAAGTCACCTTCACTAAAATGATGGGGATAGGAAAGCTTATCATATTGGGCTTTAATATGGTGCTTATTTACCTCTAGAGCCACTACGACATCCTAACACTGCTCATCCAGGGGCTCTAAGTGGACCAAATGTTCTTATAACTATGAAGTATCAGGTAGGAAATCTATGGCAAGTTTTAATGAAGGATTCTCTCACTCAACTGATAATACTGACTCCACCCCGTGTACTAGCAGAAAATGAGAGAACTCGATGGAAGTCTTAACTTTGGTTTGATAAGACCACAAAGCAAGGTAAAGCATGATATGCTAGTTAGTTTTGATTTGTGCAATGGTTATTTGTAAAATGGCCTTAAGGGACTTATTAACTGCTTCAACCTAGACATTCGCTTG
Source organism: Pseudotsuga menziesii (assembly GCA_001517045.1). NCBI lineage: Eukaryota > Viridiplantae > Streptophyta > Pinopsida > Pinales > Pinaceae > Pseudotsuga > Pseudotsuga menziesii. Next base: position 362,491 of record LPNX010906685.1, on the reverse strand, counting down.
AGCATGATAGGAAGAAGAGTTATCTTTCTTATACCCTAGTTTCGAAGCTAATTTCGCCATCATTTTATTTTGAAAGTGCCTGCCATGGTGAGTGACAAGATCTTTCGAGATACCAAATTGAATGATAATCTGGTTGAACACGAAGTGAGCGGTCATCTCACCGTCAAATTTAATTGTAGGCATAGCCTCTGCCATTTCGTGAAGTTGTCTATGACCACAATAATGTGATTATGTCCCTTGACAGTTGCTGGGTCGCAATCCATAAATTCCACCCCCATTTAATGAAGGAACCAACACTGATAATATGATATAACAGAGTGAGATGCAAGCACATATTTTGCATGAACATCTGATAAGAGTGGCATCACTTGACCACATTAACACAATATTTAAAGATTGACAACCAGTAGTGACTCGCTTTAAGTATTTTTTTGGCTGTAGCAATCCCAAGTAAATGACCACCACACACCCCACCGTGGAAATCATTCAACACATTATAATCCTCATCGTGAGTCAAACAATGACACAAAATCACTAGTATAAAATTAGAGATAAGTTACCATGTGACCCAAAAAATTTGGTCACCATGGTTTTTTCAAGGGATAAATGATCAAAATTGAGTAATTTTAAGTGATTTAACTAAAAATGACCAATTTGGTCATGGGATCAGAACTAAACTAAAAATGAACAAGATAAATGACCAATTTGGTCACAAGATAAGATTTAAACTAAAAATGACCACATAACAATTGGTCATTTTTAATTGTGCCACTCTGATAATTGAAAAGTACAATTTTGACAATAAATTCTGACAATTTACTAAATTTTAACATTGCGGATGGATTTGGAGATCCTCTAGGTCACCTGCTCACCTTAAGTCCCATATGAAGGGACAGAAGCTATGTTTGGGCATTGCTGGAGCAAATCGACCAAAGGTTTCAATACGCGACATTCTAGGTTCTTTATTCTCTACATACTCTCATTACTGATTAAAATGGAAAGTTATGACTTCTTTTAAACTAGTTCTAACTTGAATGCAAGAAAGGATTTATATCATAAAAAATGGTCATGGTTGAATAAATATTTAAATCGGGTAGAAAGAGACATTTTATATGATTCAAGAATTGTCTGTCAAGAATTCAAACCTCATCCTAAGTCGACTCTTCCTGAAATTGATATGAAGAATCAGGTGGAATGGCTCCTATGATTCATTTGACAAGGCTTCCATTAATGTAGCCAGAGAGTGCTGATCTTGTAGGATAATATTTCTTTCATTGTCAGTTAACATTTCCCACCATAATGTAGCTATACCGGTAAACCCCCATGTAATCTGGATATCAATCTCTTGCCATGAAGATTTGGATTTAGAGTTCTTCTATAATTCCCATGCATTAAGTTTTTCAAGATAACTTGAAACTTGATTGTGATTCAGACAATCAACATTAAATATCAAAGTAGTAGAAAATCCTTTATTTAAATCTTGAGAAGGGGGTCTCTGAATCTATCTGTAGTGTTAAATTTAGTAAATTTTAACATTGTTGATCATGGATTCAGAGAAATGAGTGATCATGTAAATTGTGTCACTCAAATAAGACAATGTAGGTAAAAATTTGTAATTCAATTCGTGACACAATTTATAACATGATCATAGAACGACATATAACACTGAATTAAACACCAAATTTATCATCTCCATGATATGTTGACTAACGACGTAATTAGTATACCCATCATTAATGTGATCCATCTTGATAGGGATAATTTTGTAATGGCCATGTACTATATTAATTAGGGTCACACCGTCCAGCTAGAATCTCCCACAACGTCACCTCATGTCAATTTACCCAGTTAACTGGATTTCAAATTAATGGGTTTTCTAACAAGTAGATCAATGCAAAATATATTCAATATGTTGCAAACTCTTGGTAAGTTAATTTCTAATTCATGAGATAATAAATATAGGTCTATATTATTTCCATTTATGATGGGCTAGTAAAACGATACACACTCTTTATCTTTATTTTCTCTGATTACAATGAGGATCCACTTCAAATTGAGGGTCCCATGAAGTCTTACTATCATGTCCCATTTTTTGTCTAAAATTATTTCTATTTAACTTCAATTAAGCCCCTTTTTTTGCTTATATATGTTAACATAAAATATATTTATAATATAATATTGTCAATAAAAATTAAATTAAAAAAAAAACAAAATCTCACGTATATATGTAAAAACAAAATATATATATATATATATATATATATATATATATATAATGCAAAAATAAAACTTTAATATATGCATACCATATATAACAATAAAAAAGAAAAATAAAATATATTATAATATTTTTTTAATGTTATAAATAAAAATAAATGAATATAAAAAACTCAATTTATAATATTAAAAATAAAATATAAAAAATTCATAAACATGAAAAAGCAAAGCAAAACCCAGATTGTAGGTTGAGAAAAATGATTTTGGAACCTTGCATTTGGTTAGACGACTGCAAGTTTAGAGAAATATTAGACCGGTGTTAAGACAATAACAATACAATGAGCAATACGTGACCAAGGTTAATGTTCGATCGGTGGATGAGTTGGTTTCTGAAGTGTAGTGAGATCGTGATGGACTATGTGGGCATTCAACCCGATTATGTGGACATTCAATGTAGTTATGAATTCACTACTAGTGTGATACGATCTCCAATTGGTGCAAATTTTTTGTTTTTGGCGAGAGGGAAGTGGGTTTCTTTGTGTTTGAGAGGCATTTCAGTTTAATGAGGTGTGGAATAAGGGTTTTTCTCATTTAATATCAACTCACATAGGTTGGAAATTGAGTTTAGGGTTTGGAAAATTCACTGTATAGTTGGACTTCTTGCAATGGAGAAACACACAACAATAGAGAGAACTTGGAGGATCCTGAAGAGATGAGCGAGGGATTGTGTAGCAACAAAGTTCAAATATACTTCTCCTTCTCCTTCTCAGGTTAGTGAATTCTTTGTTTCCTCTCCCTTTTTGTTTCCATATGGACATGTGATATGTTCAAAAACTGTGATTGTTACAGCTGATTTTACCACACATGGTGGATCACACCTTTATGGCCTTCCCTGTCCGTTTGCAGACTCCTTAGACCCCATGGACCATTTTTGTACCTTTGATGTTTCCAAGATCATCCCTAAAAACATGTCTTAGTTGATATATGCAACTTTTAAACCCATTCTCGCGTATATACGTAGATTTGACCCTTAAACCCGTGTACATCAGGATGTGTGCAAAAGGCCAAATAGTTTTGGAGTTTTCCTTGATGTGGATCCGAATGACTTGTCTCTTGGCCTTCCATATGCCTTGAGATCACTCAGATTCGACCTTCCATTACCCCATTGAAGCACTATATAAGGAACCCTTTGGATACATTGAAAATGGAGAAATTGAAAAGCAAGATAACTATAGTCCATTGTTGCGAGAGATAATACTTGAGTCTGCATCCCTTTGTCCCTTGGAGCACTTTGTGTTCTTCCCAAGATTTCCTTTGCTTGTGAGCTTGCTATAGAGAGATGGAGGATTGAAGTGGTGGAGGCCTAGGTGGAGGACTCAGTTTCTCCGATTCGTAGACGTGCCGACAGTGTTTGTCACTATTGTAGTCTCTGTTTTATATTAATAGAAATATCTTTTTTCTGTCCAATAATGTGTATTTAAATGAGTATTGAATCCATGGATGCTTTTAAATGCTTATATGTTATTGATTATATATGATAGAGTAGGTCTAACAAAATTATATATAGCATGCTTGTCTTGTTTGCTGAATGTTGAGAGAGCAAATTCTTATACAAGGGAGAGTGGAAAAGCTCAATGGGGATCTACATCAACCGTCCGGAATAAGGTATGTATTGAGATCCTTTAGTGTTAGATGTTTGGTTTCTCTTGCATATTGGAAAGGATTGATTTCTACGGTTACTCTGCCTATTGTGGTACCCCAAGCCATAGGAAGTTTTCTCCATAATAGAATTGGCGACCATACTGGGGAGTTCTTAATCATTTCCTTTGGGGGTTTTTATCGACATTCAATGTTCTTGAATTGCTCTGATTTCTCTATTTCTGAGTCGGGTTTGGGGGCATGTTTGTCTGGTAGTGTCTGATAGGAGTAAAGTTTGTCTCAGCTTGTCTGTTTTACATTCTTTTTATCTCTTTTTCCTCCTATACGCGAGTTTTTTCTTCACAGTCGCGTGTACACGCGGTTTTTGCTGGGATATCCGCGTATATACGCGGGTTTTCTGCACACAGTCGCATATGCCTTGAGTTTTGATTTTTAGGGGAATGTTAAGTGTTGCTGAGTGAGTTCTGATGATTGCTGAGTCTCCTTGGATGCTTCTAGAGTCTGTATACACCTCTGTTTCTGACCAGAGATGTCTTTTAGTTAGAATTTTTTAAAATGTTCTTGTCATTGCATTTTCTATTTTTTGTTTTGGGATTAGTGCATTAGGTCTCTTTTACCTTGGTGCTTTGCTTGGGTGTTGGTTGATAGTGCTTGCAGAGTCTGGGGGTGGTAGAGTCATTCTTTTGCTTCATTATCTCATTTTAATTCAAAAAATACAAAAATATTTTCTTTTTGAAACATGATGCATTTTTGCATTTTGCATTTCGCATGGTACTTGCACTAGTTTTTCTTGGAAAAGTATTAGTCAGATTCTCATATAGGAATGATTGCATTTTTCATTTGAAGGAGAATTTTTCATTTCACGTAGTAGCATATCCCATTTTTCATTTGACACAGTGCATTTGCATTGATTGTTAGGTGTGCATTTTACTTCTTGTTGCGTCATAACACCGTTAGTTTGTTAGAATAATCAACCCATAGTTAGATACCTTAGATATTAATTAATCCAATTTTTGTCTTATTTGCCTAGTTTCTATATTCCACCTTATGCAAGTTGTCCTCCACACATCCATAGTGGTCAAACTTGATAATTTTGAGTCATGGAGCGCTTGGGAAACCTCTTGGAATCAAATCTGCTTTATTCCCAGCCTCCCTAGTGCATGCCTGCTTTTTCTGCTTTATTGCCTGCTTTTTCAGTGTTTTAAGGAAATTGGGAAAGTTTGACTAGGTGAATTTAACTTGTTTTTTGTCCTCCACATCCTCCACTCTTTTCTCCTATGAAAATCATGTATGAGTTGTCCTTCCATCCACTATTATCTTGCCTAATTGATTTTTCCAATTCGTGAGCTCCTAGACAGTTTTGGAAACTGCTTTATGCACCTATGGGGGATTTGCTTAGATTTAGTAAGCCTGCTTTTGACTAGATTCGAATGGCATCTTCACCTATGGGGGATTTGCTTAGATTTATTAAGCTTGCTTTTGACTAGATTCAAATGGCATCTTCATGAATTCAAATCCCTCATGTAATTATTTATTGTGGAAGCCTATGACTTCACAGGGTTGGCTATTGTACACTTATTAAATACAGATTAGTGTTCAGCTCCATATCCAGTCTCTTTTGTGAGTAATTTGCATGTGTAATTGGCAATTGTTGTGAGTGTAATTATTATAACACCCGGGTTAAATTTCCACATGGTATAAGAGCCTTTGTAGATCGATTTCTCTCCTTCCAATTTGTTTTGCAGGTTCGACATCATTGACTGGGAGCATTCTGCTGACTGACAGGACAATTTATGAGCTATGGATCAATCTCAGAAGATCATCTTGACTCCATTTAATTTATTTGAATGGAAAGTAGAGATGGAGATACTGTTGAGAGAGAAAGGCCTCTACAGAGTGACTATGGCAACAGAAGCAAAGCCCAATGTAGCTGCAGAGAAGATAAAATGGCACAACAGGAGGGATGACGCCTATGGTCTCCTGTGTCTGAGCATATCCAGAGACCTCCTTTTCCATATTGATGGATTGACATCACCGAATGAATTATGGGAGAATCTTTTTGATATTTTTGGAAAGATAGATGAGATGAGGGGACATCAAATTGAAAATGAATTGACCTCCCTGAGTCCCAATAGCTTTGAATCCCTGCAACTCTATTTTTCCAATTTCAAAGCACTTGTTTTGCAGCTAAAACAATGTGGGATCGAAAAGAAGGATGATTAGCTGGTATTGGCCATACTCTCGAGGCTTGGCCCTAACTATTTAGTGTTTGTTTCGACCTTCTATGCCACAAAGTTGACATCTCGAGCCTGGAAAATGCCTATCCTTGCAGATTTCATGGAATCTCTCACACAAGAACAAGATAAATTGGTGATGATGGGAACCATAAAACCATCCAAAGACCAAGCTCTGGTTGCTGGAGATTCGAGGGTGGATTCAAAAAGCAAGAAGAAAGCTAAAAATACACCTGAGCAAAAGAGAGACAAGAACAAGTCTCTAGAGGAGCCTTAAGGTTCCAAGAAGAACTACCAGAAGAAGAAGAACAAAGGAGAAACGAGAAAGTGCGCATACTACAGTAAGGGCAATCATTCCGAAAGCTCTTGCATGAAGAATCAAATTGACATGCTGACCAAACTCCTAGAGAAGAATGGCATCTCCCTTCCAGACAGCTCAAAGAAGAGGGAAGGAGGATCAAATTCAGAAGACAGAGAGAGAGTTCATGCATTAGTTGCTGGCACATAAAGCTCACCTAGTTTCATCATTGATTCTGGAGCTTCAAGACATATGGTTTCGACCAAGGAGGCATTCACCTCACTTGACATGTCGAAAGGTCCACCAATAGTACTGGGAGATGACTCTCTCACTGAAATTTTGGGCAAAGGGAGGATTGATCTTGACCATGGTAAGTTCAGCAATGTGTTGTATGTTCTAGGTCTTGCCTCTAACCTCTTATCAGTGTATCGGATGACCCACAAA
>LPNX010906685.1:308370-352102 GCA_001517045.1 Pseudotsuga menziesii | reverse complement strand
GCATAATAAAATGAATTACACTCTTTTATTTTATAGGGTGCACCAACAAGATTAGGTTTTAGGGTCTTGGAATAGTTCATTGTGAGTAAATTCTCCAAGTAAACAACAACATGTATGTGTCTATCCAGGTGAGAGTGTGAAATTCCTTGGTATAGTTAGTGTTTCTCAGGATCCTCCTCTTACAAGGGAGTTAAGCATGAGGCAGTGTGAGCGGTTATTGATTGGGATGACCCCTAGTCATAACTGAGTAGCACCGGAGATATTTCCAGGATTGTATTTGTATCTGAGGGCTCTTTTGAGAGTTTTGGGCTTTGCTACCCTTCCCATACGGTCAATACCACCTACAAATATCCACCTGATCATTGATTATATTGAGGTGACCTTAGTTTCCTTACCTATGTTATCGAGAGGGTACTTCACAGAGGTTATTCTGTAGGTGTCTCGGCCAGGTTCGGGTCGGACAGCACATTCGCTATATGTGTTGAAGCTGAGGGCCACAATAATTGGTTATGAACCTCCACTTATTTTGTATGGGAGTCTCAAGACTCTCCTAGGTGATACATACCTGCTTCATTCAGGAGCTCACATATCCTACCCTTGCTTGCTTGTGATTTGAATTTACATTATATAGGTGTATGCTCTATGCACGTTAGTTTTCCTAGGGTTTGCGTAATTAGATAGAGTATTTTTCATTTTTTGAGTAATTGTGGATTGGGGTGCGACACTTCACTGTTCTCATCATTTAGCAGGACTTCCACCTTCCATATCCCTTCTTTCTTTGGGAGAGAGAAATAGACTGTCCAGATGGACTACTTATCACATTGATTCACACATGATGGGATATCACGAGGATGATATTCCTGAGATGTCCTATGCACCTCAAGATGTTGGAGAGGAAGATCCTATTCCTATATATGATCCTTCACCTGATATACCTTCACATTCTGGTTATGATCCCTCATTCACAGGTCTCTGGTATTGGTTGCTGTGCGACGAGACTCACCATGAACCCACCAGCACTAGTCATGTTAGTTATGGAATGCCTGATATCGTTGCACACGATCCCGAATATCATGCCGAGTCAGAAATTGAACATAACACTATGCCTGGGGGCATTCCCATTCCTTTCCATGTGAAGAGATTTGGGAGCACTAGTCACATTGCACCTTCCATCCCGGCGGTGGAAGCTACCTCACATGTTCGTCCTAGGCCTAATGTTAGTAGTCATATGTGGATACCAGAACCAAGATGAGTGACCATAGGGAGTACCACTTATATCCCTTCACATTTCGCTTTGTCCTCTATTCCTACTCCTTCGAATGCATTTTTGACAACCCTTCCTCCCCCTCATTCACGTGGTCCTTCAGGTCGAAATGTTGCTACTAGTCATGTTCATACTGTGAAAACTCGTATAGTAGTTTCTCAAAGTCAAGCATCTCCTATTGTCTCAGGAGGTCATATTCCTATTTCTGGATCCTCTTACGGTCCATTGCATAGCATTCCCCATATCCCTACTTATGGAGCGTCTTATGGGATATCCCATGGGACATCTTATGGAAATTCTTATGCACCATATTATGGACCGCAGTATGGACAGAGTTATCAAACTTATGGGTATGGGTATTAAAAAAATGCTTACTCCTCTAATTATGTCTTTGTAGCACCACCTAATCAAGGTTCACCACATCATAATGCTTCCATGCAGCCCTATACGGGTCAAACTGGAGGAGGATATTATGGCCAAGGCCATGGTATTTACAGTAGTTAGCCTTATATCAACCAAAAATATTAGGGAGCATAGCATAGACCGAATCAACCTAGGATCCCTTTCCTCACAACGTTAAATCTACCTGACTTATCGAGAGTAATGAAAGATTCAGTATCTTATGACCCGGCTTGGCCTGCTATCCCTACCAAGCTTCCCTCAGACATTCCCAAATTTGAGGGCAAACAAGGAGAATATCCTAGTGAACATGTCACTACCTTTCTCCTTTGGCGCTCTTCAAACTCTTTACATGATGACTCAAACTCTTTACATGATGACTCAATCCGTTTGAGGCTATTTCAACACACCCTTATAGGGCCTACAATGAAATGGTATATAGAGTTACCAAAGGGGGCATTCATTTTGTTCGATGACCTTGATATGACTTTCCTCAACCACTTCCAGCTACCAGTGTGTTACGATGTTGGTACAGAACTCTTGTCGAAATTTCGACAGGATAAAGCCACACATATCTCAGACCATATCCAAGAGTGGTGTAGACAGAAGAGGTTGATTAAAGCTTTCATGCCATTAGAGTTTCTCCTAGAGTGGTTCCTTAAATCGTTACTACCTTATATCGTGAAGGATGTTTCTACATCCAGAGTCCAAAATGAGGAACAAGCAATTTTTATGGCACAAGAACTGGATTTGATTTATGCTCAATCCGGACTATTATATGAGATCATACCTAATGCTCAACGTTCTAGTTTTGATCCCAAAATCAAACTTGGGCCACATGCTGATGGCATTGTGGGATGTACAGGTGCCAAACCTGTGGACTCGATTACGAAACAAGTGAGTCAATTTTCTATTAACCAATCCACATCGGGACAAGCTACGGTTTTGTCTCAACCCACCCAAATGGCGAGTGTACTTTTCATGCAATCGTCAGACCAGAAGGGAAACCAACAGCTCGAAAGGAATAAGAAAAAGGGTAAAAGCAATCGTAAGGGTGGGAACAAGAACAAAAATGCCAATTTTAATGACAAGAACGACCTTAATGCAGGGGGAGACAAGTAGTCTAAACATAAGGTTAAGTTTCCTTGCAATTTGTGTAAGGATGATCACCTCACTCACTTGTGCTCTCGTATGGAAGATGCCTCAAGATTCATAGCACAGGTCCCACCGGTGCTGACCAATCATTTATCCCATAATCAAAATATGAACTCGAGGACCCATGATCCTCATTCTGCATCAGGTGGAGATCAAGATCCATTGGAATCTAGTACTAGTCATGGTTGCATCAACATGGTGCATGCTACTAAGGTTGTGACTCGTGCGAAATACTATTTTTCATCGCAACTAGACCTTGGGAAAGAACCTCCTCCTACCGAGAGTCCTTTTCATATTGAAAATCCTACGGATAAACCTGAAAGTGTACCTCGCATTCCTAAGGGATTCTTAAAGTGTTCGGGGTACAATCCTAATGCCAAAGATTCCTAGAACTATTCTGTTGTTGAGGATTTGGGCCACACTCCTTGTGTGATGTCTGCGCTTGAAGTTCTTCAGATTTGTTTGTCACAAAGGAAAGCTTTGCTTTCTGCTCTTGGGGTGGATGATGATAACTCTTCTTCTGTCATCAAATTTGAAACCATGGGACTACAGCCTCACTTTCCTTACTACACGTCTCTCTTGATTCATGTGGAATGTCTTAACATGACTGTCAAACGCACTGTGATTGACGAAGGCGCTACTGCTTCCATGATGTCTTTGTCGTGTTGGAAGGGTTTGGGTTCTCCCGAGTTGTCTAAATCTGCTACCATGTTGACTTCCTTTGATGGTAGATTGTTTTGGCTGCACATAATTCTTCCTTCTCTTAAGTTCCATTTGGGAGGAAAGAACATCACGATCAAGGTCGAGGTGGTTGAAGCGCCCCTTGATTACAATCTTTTACTGGGCCGAAATTGGATGTATAGTATGGAAGCCATAGCCTCTTCTCTATTTTGAGTTGTATGATTTCCATTTAATGGGAAGATTGTTATGATTGATCAAACATCATTCAAAAATTTGAGTGTTAATGCATCATCAGGAGCTTCGATCCCGATTATCGACCACTTTCATTCGGCAACTCAGAGTGTGGGTGTAGGTATGTATCCATCCCTTATGGGGACATTTAGTTGTCCTGCACCCGTCTTTATGATTGGGTCTAGTTTTGATGGGGCTTCATCTTCATAGAATTCAGTGTCTTTTTGCACTTCCCATATGGAAGATCCTTGGATTCTTCCTACATCGAGTCTTTCGAACGGACCTATCGAAAAAGACGTGCCGTTGCCTGCAGCTATGATAGCATATCAAGCAAATTTTGATTGTGTTGCAGAACCTAGTCCTTCCTCTTCATGGACAGAGCAGGAGGACCCATATGTATTTCCTACATGGGCAGTTGAGTCCTCTCATGCACATGACTGTCTTGATAGTGTTTTTTCGTCAGATGAAGCTATTATTGAGGCTATGTCTGGAGTTGAGCCACCTTGGGAAGAGTTACATCATAGATCTTATTTTATTCCCGAGCTTGATAGCTTAGAGTGTGAGGAATTTAGAGAGATTCTTAGTGAGAATATTGGTAGTCCCGTGGTTCCATTAAGCTCTCCTGGTCAGATGGCAGATGGGAACACGGTGAATATATCACCTACGATTCCTATCAATATCTCTCGTGATCTTGGGAAGATTGAGAAAGTCTATATTGGGGAAGAATGTTCCCATGCTGAGATTCTAGAGTATACTAAGCTGTTCAAAGAGTTTCGTGATATATTTTCTTGGTCATATGAGGAAATGCTAGGTATCAACCCTTGCATTGTTGAACATGAAATTAAGAATTATCCCAATGCCAAACCTGTTCGACAACGTTTGCGTGCGGTGAATCCTAGAAAAGCACCCGCGATTAAGGCTGAGATAGAAAAGTTGTTGAAAGCTAGTTTTATCTATCCCATTCCCTTGATGGAGTTGGTTTCAAACCTCATTCTGGTTGATAAGAAACAGGGAGCAATCCGTATATGTATTAATTTCCATGATTTAAATCGTGCATGTCCTAAGGATAATTTTCCCACACCATTTATTGATCATATTTTGGATGAGTGTGTAGGAAGCGAGGTATTTTCCTTCATGGACGACTTTTCTGGATATAATCATATTCAAATTATACCCGAGGATCAACACAAAACTACATTTATTTGTCCTTGGGGAACATTTACATATCAGAAGATGCCTTTTGGTCTTAAAAATGTCGGAGCCACATTTCAGCGGGCTATGAACTTGATTTTTCATGATCTCAAATCGATTATTGAAGTATTTCTAGATGACCTAGCTACTCATTCTCAGCTGAGAGTGCGTCATTCCTACCATTTGAGATTAGTATTCGAAAGGTGCCACCATTACCAGGTTAGGTTAAATCCTCATAAGTGCATCTTTTGTGTGAAGTCAGGTCGCTTGCTAGGATTCATTGTTTCCAAGGAGGGTATAAGATTCGATCCCTTAAAGGTTGAGGCAATATGTGAATTGTCTCCCCTGAGAAATATTAGACATCTTCAATGTTTGCAAGGCATGGAAAACTTCTTACGGAGATTTGTGGTTAAATTTGCCAATATGATTAAAGACTTTATGTGTCTTTTGAAGAAGGACACTACCTTTTGCATGGATGAGCGAGCCTAGGAGTCCTTTGACACTCTTAAGCGAGCCTTAGCATTGGCCCCTGTGCTTAGTCCACCCAACTATAGCTGTGACTTTTTGATTTATGCGACTGCGTCCATGGAGATGATTGATATGGTTTTGGTTCAAGAGGATGAGGATCTCCATGAGCATGTCATATGTTATTTGAGCTGAAACCTTATAGATGTGGAAATCCATTATTCCCATGTGGAGAAGCTTTCCTTAGCTATTGTTCATGCAGTTCAGAGATTGAGACACTACATTCTCCTTCACTAGACCTTGGTAGTAACTCATGTCAATCCATTTCAGTTCGTCCTCACTGGAAGGATGATCGGGGGAAAGTATAATAAATGGATTGTCATTTTTCAAGAATTAGATCTCGAATTTGTTTCGGCAAAATCGAAGAAATCGTTAATTTTTGTGGAGCTCATTTTTGATTTCCCAAGTGAGGAGGAGGAGGAAGTTTATGAGGATACGTTTGTCGATGAGCATATCTTCCTTTCTCAACTTTGGATCCATGGTATGGGGATATTATCATATATTTACAAACATTGAAGGTTCCTACTCACCTTTCACGGGATGAGTGATGATGATTACATCACGTATCTAAGAAGTACCTTATAGTGGATAACACTTTGTACCTCCGTGGGGTAGATTCCATTTTACGTCGTTGTTTAACCAATAATGAGACTGAGGTTGTGCTGAATGATTTCCATGGAGGGGCATGTGGTGGTCATTTATCTGGGTTTTCTACAGCCCAAAAATATTGAGAGTGGGATATTTTTGGTCGTCGATCTTTCAAGATTGTGTTAATGCGGTCAAGAAGTGTCACCCTTACCAGGTGTTTGCATGCAATATGCACTCACATCCTGCCTCATTACATCCAATTATCACCGCTGGTCCCTTCACTAAGTGGGGGCTTGAATTCATGGATTGCAACCTAGCTTCAGTTGGGGGGCATCATCATATTATAGTGGCTATTGATTATTTCATGAAATGGGCTGAGGCTATGCCCACGATTAAATACGATGGTGAGATGGTCGAGCATTTCGTATTCAACCAAATTATTACTCGGTTCGGTATTCCGAAAGAGCTTGTCACTGACCATGGTAGGAACTTTTAGAATCGAATGATGGAAGAGTTGGCCTCAAAGCTAAGGTATAACTAGGAGCACTCCTCTTCTTATTACCCTTAGGTGAATGGACAGGTTGAAGCAGTGAAAAAATCACTTAAGTCCATTCTCCAACAAACCATCGCACAAAGCAAAACAAATTGGCATATCATGTTATATCCTTCTTTGTGGGCATATAGGACCGTGGTTAATACTACCATTGATTTTTCTCCATATCAGCTCATACATGGAGTGGAGTCTGTTTTGCCGGTTGAATGCGAAATCCCTTCATTGAAATTAGCTATAGAGATTTTACGAGACACTTCCACATTAGAGGAACATTTGGTCCACTTAGAGCATCTTGATGAGTAGCGCCGAGATGCTTTAGTGGTTCTAGAGGTGAATAAGTGTCACGTTAAGGTCCAGTATGATAAGTCTGTCTGTCCGAGGAGGTTTAGTGAAGGATATTTGGTCCTTTTATGGGATCAAGCTAAAGAACCCTTGGGGGAAGGGATGTTTAATCCCATGTGGCATGGTCCTTATGTGGTCAAACATGTGTTAGAGAAGGGTTCCTATGAGCTGATAGATTATGAAGGGACAGCCTTGGTGGAGCTTAGAAATGGGCTCTATCTTAAAAAATACTATGCATGATCTTCAACCACGGCTGATTATTGTATATTATTATACAGTTTTTTGAATAGTTAGGTTTTCTTATGGTGATCGGGTTTGTTGATTAGCTTTTGTTTCATATGGCAGATGTCAATGGAGTCTTCCATTTACATAGGATTCACTGATGGTGCTAGCCACCACACTCAAAACTTAGCCTCTGCTGCTTGGGTGATTTATACTCCTACAGGTCAGGTATTGTCTTCAGGAGGCATATGTTTATGACCCTCTTCAAACAATGTTGCTGAGTATAATGCCGTTATTGGTGTTCTCTCTCTTGAGGTACGTCTTGATTCGCAGTTAGTAGTGTCACCGCTTAATGGCTTGTATTGGGTTAGGGATCTGACATTATTACAAATATTCTTACGTGTGAAATTGCTAGAATGACAATTTGAGAGCATAACATACATACATGTTTTAAGAATTTANTGCTAACTATGTGTTAGATTGGCATTTGTTTCATAGACCATAAGCACATCACAAACATACATTTTTACACACATGTAAATAAATAAAATCGATCATCATAAAGTATTTTTCATTAAACATCCAAAATGTGACGTCATAATACATAAGCGTCATAATACAAAAATGGGGCTTCCGAGCAACCAAAATATAATACATAGTAGTACAAAAATGATTCACTCTCAGGTCTCTAAGCCTGTGGAGGAGGAGGGGGGTTCTAATCATGGTATTACACCACAGCTCTAGCTATTCATTGAAATAACCACACTCATGCTCATGGTACCCCAACCTCTTGGCATTGCATAGCCTCAGGTAAGTCCTCAACTTGCGCCATGGGTACTTGGTGTGTCAACCATACAAAGTTTATATTGATGCTTTGGAGCATCCGATCCACATCCATGCCCATGATATCATCTACTCTTCCCCTCCATTTATGATGAGGGAAGCCGTTAGGCCACCATGGTCCAACATCTACACACACATGACAGATTGTTACTATGTGTCATCATGCAAAAATATGTATTTTGAGTCTATATATCAAAAAACACAAAAAAAATTAATAATTCAAAAAACTTAAAAAGAGGGTTGGGATTCCTTACCAATATCACCATAAGATGCTCTGGGTGGTAGGGGCATGTCAAGATCTACGAAAAAATCTATCCCTGCATAAGGGTAGTCATCGATGGCAATAATATACCACTGCCACCATGGAAAGAAATCAGCTGGGTAGGGGTTGGACACCCTACCTCCGCCCAGTCTGTGCATAGCATCTGCCCAATGTCGTTGGGCCAGATCTCGAACCCCATGAAGAGGAACGTCAACTCTAGGGATTAAACCCAGAACACTCTCAAAGAAGAACATGTTCAGTATACTGCCGAAACTGAAGTTTCGTACCATGCCCATATTGCAGTCACTGAGTTGCTACTTCATGTTGCTCAACAATGCAGTACTCCAATCGTAAACTATGGGTCTCATGCATTCCACTGCATAGAACATCAATGGCCACGAGGCTTGGTGGA
Organism: Pseudotsuga menziesii; assembly: GCA_001517045.1. Lineage (NCBI taxonomy): Eukaryota > Viridiplantae > Streptophyta > Pinopsida > Pinales > Pinaceae > Pseudotsuga > Pseudotsuga menziesii. Next base: position 343,434 of record LPNX010906685.1, on the reverse strand, counting down.
GTGATGCTAGCCCAGCTATCTTGCCGAGTGCCAGTAGTATCGCCTTCAATCCTAGTACCTAGATGGAGTTTGTTGGGATCTGACTCGCAACCTTTTTTGTGTTAGGAGAACAATATACTGCATTATACTCATCAATGGTGAGGTCACCTCTGGGCCCGCGAGAACGTAGGTTCACCACCTCTCCCCGTGGGGACAATCCTGTAATGAAATATATGTCCTCCACCTCTATAGTGAGGGACATCCCATCGATATGGAAAGAATCTGAGTCTAGATCCCACTAGTCTACTAGCATCTATAGGAGTCTTGGTTTGGCCCTCAGGCTACCAAGACACCAAAACTTGTATAGCCCACATGCACGAAGAGCTTGTTGAGCCATCAAATCACCTCGTACAGCCTCTTCTACATCTCCATGTTCCCTCTCCCTCCATTCTAAGACCATCCTACACATTAAAAATAAATTTTGGTTATTAGATACCTTAAAAAACCATGTGCATAGCCGCATATGTGTCTGTTTACAAAACAACCGCGTATGTACGTGGGTTTGGGAGGTTTTTCTGTGTATAGCCATCCCTATACATGGAAAAAGCATTGATTTCTGTGTGGGCCGAAAAGACTAATTTAGACTGGCCTACAAGTAAAAAATTGACCATGAGAATTGATAAAATTTATATGAAAATGGAAGAGGAGGACATGACTAGTTACCTGGAATAAGCGATGTTGAATTTCACCAGATGAAGCTCCCAGAATTCGCGTTTGAAGTTCTGAGCTCAAATGGGCAATTTTTTTATATAATATGTAATTTTTGAATTTTTTACTATTTATAGAATTTTTTTGAAAATTTTGAAATTTTTTACCCCCTTTGTATAGTTTTTGAACCATTTCTGACTATTTTAGACCATTTTGGACTAATTTGATGATGTAGGAGACCGTTTTGAGCACCGTTTCAACCATTATTTTGACCCATTCATGCCGATATTAGGTATTATGTCTAAACTAGCATATAGATTAGATGTCACATTCATTTGCATTTTGCATGACCTTGTGACCATTTCATGATAACCTTAGGTACGAACCCATTCTATCTTGTCATGAATCCTTCTTGCTATTTTGAAGTGACACGATGTGAATGGTATATCTTGACCATACATGGGTTTCCTAGTTAGCTCCTTTGTCGCATTTGGTTCCCATGTCGACATTTTTTTCCTTTTAGGGCATGGGAGTCCTTTGTATAGTATCTCCATGTCTTTGTGAAAGATCCTCATACTCCTCTTGATCTTTTTGTTGGCCTTCTTCCCCTAGGACTCCCTTATGTCAAGTTGTAATTGCATTATCATGAGTTTTTCTTGCCTCATTGAGCCTTATGACGGCTTCCCTGACTTTGATTATTATCCATATAGCCTGAGCTTGTCTCATGTCTAGCCATGCAGAGCCATTTTATATATATCTTTTACAGCTTGATTCCCCATTTTTACTGGGAGTGGACTTTCCCCATATTGTTTTTATCCTACACATGTGTCCTTGCATTGAGCATAGGTATGTTCTGCTACTTGGAACTAGATTGTTTGCCCATTGACACTTGTCTCCTCCTAGTCTCTAACTATAAAGAATTTTTATTCTTTTTCAAGATTTTCAAAATATTTGAAAAAGTCCAAAAAAAAAAACAAAAAACCAAAAAGCTGGACAAGAAAATATGTTATCTTTGGCAGCAGTCGAGTCGTGCCTCCTTCGAACATAGCACTATATATCACATCTATTGGTTGGGTTAATAGTTTTACTTTAGGGCTTGTACTCGTTTCTCTGAGTTTATCTCCACCGACTGGTTAAGCTTCCAGTCCCTATGGAGCCTCTGTTGATGCCTCCTATGATGCAGAGATGTCCCAGTTTTGTATATCAAGTCTATGCTGCCTACATTCAGTCATCATTTTCCTTTATTCTCTTGTTTGAAGGAATTTGAAACCTGAGTCGGCCATTCCTTGGTTATCTTGACTTTGCATGTCGACCATTCTCAGTACTGATACTGGTTCATGCACATTATGATCGAGTCCTTCCACATTATACAACTTTGTTGAGTACCTCATGTTGGATGATGGGGGATGCCTTAATGCCCTCCTTCTAGCAGATTTCATCCCATCGACTTCAGATCATTTATTTTGAGATAGGAATCTAGAGTCATTTTTGAGTGGCTTGAGACTTGAAGTCATCAGTGTCAGGTTCTCTCACCATCGACAGTTTTTGGGAATACATCAATGTCCCTTGATCGATGAATCCTCTCAAGTGTTCAAACTCAACACATTTATTCACACTTGTGACTTTTCACTCTAGTACCTTGATTCCCATTTTCATTATCAGTGGGTGATCTCGCATCTGTTAACGGTATACATCAATGACCGGTAATCGGACGATGGACTACTATGTTTGAACTCGACACCTTTATTCACATAGTAGGACATGTACTCATAGCAGATTGTTTATAAGACCTTCTATATTAGTGGTATTTCATATATGCTATCTCCTGGATCGTGCCAGTGTTCATGAGATTTCAGCTCTCATGACTTGATTCCAGTATATGTCATATGTTTCCAGCCATTATGGAGATCTTGATCCATTATATATCTTCAGCCTTCATGGAGATCATGATCCTTTGTATATCTTCATTATGGAGATTTTGATCTATCTATATTGTACATGGCGATGAGCACACATGTCATATTTTGTATCATGCCTATTCATGGCCATTGTACTCTTATGTATTCGGGATTGCTATATCTACTTGTAGTTATGTGCAGAGTTTGATTATTGTATTTTACTATTGGATGGATGGTTCTTCCACCTGGTTCTTCATCACTCCACTTCTGGGATGGACTTATAATGTATTTCAGCCATCGTATGACCCCTATGACCTCACACATTAGGGGGAATCTATTACAACTGATTTTACCACACATGGTGGATCACACTTTTATGACCTTCCTTGTCCCTTTACAGAATCCTTAGACCCCATGGACCATTTTTGTACCTTTGATGTTTCCAAGATCATCCCTAAAAATATGTCTTAAACCCATTCTTCTGTATATACGCGGATTTGACCCTTAAACCCGCGTACATTGCAATGTGTGCAAAAGGACAAATAGTTTTCGAGTTTTCCTTGATGTGGATCTGAATCACTTGTCTCTTGGTATTTGATATTCCTTGAGATTGCTTGGATTCGACCTTCCATTACCCTATTGAAGCACTATATAAGGAACCCTTTGGATACATTGAAAAGGGAGGAATTGAAGAGCAAGAGAACTATAGTCCATTGTTGCCAGAGCTTATACTTGAGTCTGCATCCCTTTGTCCCTTGGAGCACTTTATGTTCTTCCCAATCTTGCCTTTTCTTGTGAGCTTGTTATCGAGAGATGGAGGATTGAAGTGGTGGAGGCCTAGGTGGAGGACTTAGTTTCTCCGATTCGTAGATTTGCCGACAGAGGTTGTCACTATTGTAATCTCTGTTTTATATTAATAGAAACATCTTTTCCTATCCAATAATGTGTATTTAAATGAGTATTGAATCCATGGATGCTTTTAAATGCTTATATGTTATTGATTATATATTCTAGAGTAGGTCTAACATAATTATATATAGCATGCTTGTCTTGTTTGTTGAATGTTGAGAGAGCAAATTCTTATACAAGCGAGAGTGGAAAAGCTCAACAGGGATCTACATCAACCGTCTAGAATAAGGTATGTATCGAGAACCTTTAGTGTTAGATGTTTGGTTTCTCTTGCATATTGGAAATGATTGATTTCTTCGGTTACTCTGTCTATTGTGGTACCCCAATCCATAGGAAGTTTTCTCCGTAACTGTGATCTATCAATTCCATGTCCCTTTACTCTTTGCAAGCATCGATAGACAACTTGTACATTTGCTTCAATATTTGTGGCAACTCAAGATATTTTTTTTAACATGATCGCATTGTAAAGATATAGATAAGGACATCCCATTGCACTGATATGGGGCCCTCCTGTAGTGGTTTAGTAGGGTATAAAATGAAGGAATTATTTGGATATGAGGCCTTCGAGATACTATTGCTTTATTTGTATAGTGGAAAGGTGAAGAAACCTCTGTGGGAGGTATGTATATGTTTGGCTCACGTCTCTGCATGCACGATGCTCACATCTTCTAGATCCCAGAGCTTTTGGGGAAGAATATTCAGGGTTTCGCAAGCATTGATTCTCTTATATATCTTTCGTATGTTGACTATAGTGATGCTAAAATGACCAAAGATATGAGTTTTATGTTTGGTCCCAGTAAATGTTACATTTGGTGTTAGGTGCCATGGGTGTAAATGTTGGGTTTTATGTCGGTTTTTTAGTTTGATTAAAAAATAATTTTTTTAGTAGAATCTACTGCACTTTGGAGGGGAGATAACTTAGCTTTCCAACCCCTGGTTCCCTTCTCTGAGATAGAAATTCCATTCCATTGTGTGCATGTCTAACTGGGATAGGGTATTGCAACTAATAATGTAGACCACAACTAAACTAGGAACATAAAACATGGAACATCAAACTGGATATCAATAATTAGGCATGGGTACTTACCATGAATTGACTGTTGGACTGACTACCGGAATTGATGAAACTTGGCTTCTACAATGATGTTGACTATAGTGATGCTGAAATTGTGTTTGAAGACTGGCCTATGGCCATTCACCATTGTATTTTGGCCATTCACTACTACATTATGTCCATTCACCATTGCATTCTAACAACGATGAGTCTTTTTTCGAGGAAAATCTCTTCCCCAAAACCTGTCTAGATTCTCAGGAAGTGAGCACAAAGTTATGATATCAATTGAAATACATGTTGGAAGAGGGAAATGTTGTATATGAGGGCTTCAAGATATCATTGGTGTATTTGTACAATGGGAAGGTAAAGGAACCTATGCTAGAGCTATGTATATGTGTGGATCATTCTTGCATGCATAATTCATGTCATCCTGCTATAGATTTTGTTGTGCAATTGATTTATGTTGCTAACTCCTTCCATATCCTATAGATTTTCTTGTTGTTGCAGGTAATTTCCAATGTTTTTCTTGGTCATATGTGACTTGTTGTGTGAGTGTATTGATTTTTGTTTGTTTCTTGAGAAATATGACTTATAGAATCTCTTTGTCCAAGATTCTTTATTATGGGCATATCTATGTTATAAAAATTCGTTTGCACTTGAGTGTTGGACTCATCCACACCCACTCAAGGGGTTTGAACTTTGAACTTGGTTCTTTGCATTAAAAACTTGTTCACTGGTTCTATGCATTACAAAACTGATCACCTCACATTCTCCTCTAGACCACACTCCCAGGGTATAAGAAGAAATAATTATTGATAGTGATCATCTAAATACATGCTTGGCTTACACCTAAGCTAGTTATCCAACAATTGATGTTGTGGGGAAATCATAGGTTTCCTTTGATTACTATTTTCTTCCAGTATTTGTTAATGTTGTTCCATTGCAAATATGCACCAATCATGCATAACTGCATTTTCCACCAGCTTTGCTGAATTTCCTAATAGTTTGTTCTTCATGATTGTCACATCCATGATTGTTGGTCCATCAAAGAAAGGAATAATTATTAAACATTTCCCTTCACTACTCAATTTTGATTTCTTGCTCCTCAAGCAATGACCAATGAATACTGTAATCAAATTCAGCTTAAGGTCACTAAAAGTTGTTTCTATAAACAATTTATACCATTCTTGTAACCACTACAACGAACACAATTAATGCAATAATTTTCATTCCATCATATATTTTGTTCTCAATGTCTTAGAGTATCCACGTGACTAGAAACAATCATCTCCTATAGCATTGTTTCTACTACATCTATTCTATTCTTATCCATATTCTTTACTAAAATGAGGGAGACTAATTCATAAGTAAACTGAGTTCTTTGTAAAATTTTTAATTCTTTCATTTTGTTATACTAACATCATTAATTAATTGTTAATATTTTGAGGGAGAAAGAGTCATAAGTAAACTGTGTTCTCTGTAAATTTGTAATTCTTATCTTTTATTATACTCACATCATTAATTAGTTGTTAATCTTTTTTGCCTTCACCAGTAATTACAGGTCTTAATTCTATCACATTTTTGTTTTATCTTCATATCCAATTATTATAATTTTTAGAACACATAATCAATAAGGTTTAGTCTAGGAGGGATCACATTATGAAGGGAAAAGTTACAATCCTTGTTCCTGCCCTAAGGAAGGCACCTTCAAGGCTATCTTCTTTCTGCTTGATTTTCCCTTCATATTTATCCCATCTATTTCTAAAATAATATTAGGTTCACCATTAGTGGATCTCTATCTTACCTTATGCCCCTACTTTGCTCAACATGCATACAGAAAGTAGGGACTGGAGGTGTTAGAATGAACATTTTGGGCCTATTAGTTCCCTCAATTCTCAAGTAACTAATTCATTCCCTAAAATAGGAGAAACATGTATAACACATATCAATACTAATTATACAATTCTCTTTTTTTTTTCACTTAAAAAATAGAAGGAATAAAAGAGGTTGACCTCATTGTTACATTAGATAACATGGATCTCCCTTACCCCATATCCTAGGGATTCTCAGGTGTCAGTAGCTACCAATAACATGTTTTTGACAAATTTCATTACTAAATTTCTCCATTTTTAGTTAAACTCTTTGTAAATTGAAAAATCTGCAAATGAGGAACAAAGTTTGTGAATGGAAATTAAAGAGGACAACAAATTACAAGAAATATTGCAATATATAGAACAGATTGTAGATATACTCAAACCTTAAAGTCACATGTTATCATGCTCAAAATTGATTGAATATTGTTAAGAATGTTGTTCTTCTTTGTCCTTTTTTTTTGAATTGTTACATATTATAAAATATATGAGAAAAAATGTTAAACCATCTTGAACATCTGCATTTTAGGATTTATTTTCTAGTTGCACAAATAATAGATTAAAGTTTTAACATTTAAATATTTATAGGTTGATTCTTGGATATGTATTTCAATTGTGTATGTAGAGTATAATCTGCATCGCTGCCATGAGTAACAAGCAGTAGTTGACATCTTTGAATCCGGAAGATCAAACTCCATAACAAACATGTGATCTACCTTTGCAGGGTTCGTTTGAAGTCTTTTTGCTTGTGTAAAGTTGGGTTGCAATTCTATTTATTTTGCAATATTTAATTGCATACTTGCTACTTCAGTTGGTTGGATTTTAAGTTTGAAGGATGTGTCACACTTTTTTAATACCACTAATATTTCACTAGTTGCATTACTCTAAGATTATTGATCTTGACATTTGCACAAGCTCCTATAAATACACTCCACAAACTCTTCCTTCTGTGTTCCATAGATCATATGCATTAGGCATTGCTTCATGTATTTCACACTATGGACTATGCAATTTTTGTTACATAATGTGACCTATTAAGACTTCCCCGTTTTTAAATGAGGGCTCTTTATGATTAAATGAAAATATTCCTTGAACATTATATCTTGAGTCAGCCACACAACCATTTATGGGATTCCAAGAGTTTCTTTATCCTCCATCTTGCCATAGCTCATATTTTTTGTTTTTTGTTTGTTTCTCTTCAACTTACAAAATGCTTCCTTCTCAAACGGTTGATCAACCTATAGAATGTAATCTTCGATGCTCAAATCAATTAATTTCACTTTATTATTTATTATTTATCTCATTAGTGGCCCAAACAAATTTATATTTTCTAGGATAAATTTTGGATACGTACCGAAGTATGGTGGTAAACAAAGCACGGTGTTATCACCCCTTTGCTCCACTATTTGGATACCCCCTCTTGAGTTGTTCTTCACACAAATGCATAGAAAAATTTCAGTGTTTTACTTGGAAGTGATGGTTTATTTGAAGTTGTGATTATTTTTATATATTTTTTTTCATCTTTGCAACGTCTCTTGCACTTGTTGATGCACTCACTTTATATGCTCTATGACATTCTTATCCTCGCATAGAGCAATATCCTCTTGCTACTTTCCCAAAAAAATGGTCTATGATACAAGGTCCACTAGTGTTTGACGTGGGAATCCTAAACATACTTCAAAGTGCTCTTACTGATGGAGCATTTAATTGCTTCATTACTATGCTAAACGCATGGAAACTTATTGTCCCATGCATTTCCATGTCAATAACTATACATCTTTATCAATTGCACAATAAAACTGTTTACTACATTCTTTTGACATACACATGAAAGGTTGTGCTCTTAGTTAGTTTATTATCCATAAATATTCTAATGCCATCCAAAAATTCCTAAGAAAATCATGGTCCCTCTCTAAAACGATGGAAGGAAATAATTTGAAATTCACCCAAACATGTATGACAACAAGTTTGTGTCTTATTGAACTCTTATGGTCCTCCTACATGGTATATAGAAATATTGATAATTCTATCGACTACACAAAAATATAGTTTATTTGTATTGAGGTTGCCATTGAACCCCAAAAATTCCATTCAGATAGATTCCCATGATTAGGTCAGCACTAGAAATAATGAGTAGAGACCCAATTTTTTGTTGTTTGGTTTGGATAGAATAAACAATAAGTATCCCCTTTTGAGTTTCCCTACATCATATTACATCCAATAGTAGAAGGATAGTCTCCTCAATTATCCAATGTCTTCCCTAATCTAAGTTGTCTAACTATTTATGATTGATGTGTATGCCTAACTAACTATAGTTATTTTGATCAGGGTATATATAACACGCCCATTTCGCATATGATGGTCTTTGTGATTTTTTTTCTACCCTTCTGTTAACTTCCTAAGTGAGTCATTGTTAGTGAAGACCTGATCAATAGGAGATATTGTGCTACAATATGAAATTTATATAGACTCTTACTTCAACGTTCAACATCATAATTAAGGTTGCGATTAGGGGTTGGGACAAGAAATTTGCCTCTCTATTTATTCCCATTTCTTGTACTAAATTATTGAGTTGAATTGCTACATATAGGTCACTTGATTTATGGGGAAACTTTCCTACAACTCCAACTGTGTTTGTTTTATTGCAATGGCTTGTGTTCAATCTACTATGGTGTACAAGTAGTGTCACCAGTTCTTCAATTTTCTTATCAATAGATTATCACTTCATAGAAAAATGTTTTGAGTAGGATATTGCATATTTTCCTTACCAAGAATAGACCCCTATGCCATATACCAAAGCATTTGTCACTATTTGAGAAGGTAACTTGAGATTAGGTAATTCCAATAGAACATTAATTGTGTATTGTTGGAGGAGCAAGTCGGTAAACCGACTTGAAGGATAGATGACTTAGTCGATCAGCTGACTAAGTCGGTCAGCCGACTAGTTAGAGATTAGGTTGGCCACCTAAGGTCATGTCGGTTGAGTGAACCGATAGGTAGTTAATTGTAATTGTTTGTAATTCATGTATATTAGGCTGTTGAGCTAGATAAGAACTTGGTGCAGTTCTCTATATTGTATGGACCCTCTCATGTTAATATAATCTGTTATTCTATCTACTTGTTCTTATCTATTGTCTCTGTTATGTATGTATGTTTTAGAATGTATTATTGGTAACCTTATGTGATCTATGAGATTACAACATTGGTTCTGTTGCCAGTAGTACATGTTTGAGATGTATGCAAGAAGATGATATCAGAACAGGAGATTAAGGACTGGTGGGAGCGTAAAGTAGCAAATTATTTACAGAATTACGCATGGAGAAATAGATTGACTACCGCACAAGCAAATGAAAGATTCTTTACGGAGACACATGAGAAGTTTGTAGAATCAGTGCCTCAGCTACTGAAGAAACTCCTGGATGAAAAAGCCGGAAGGAACTAAAGATCAATTGTTACTAGAAAAACTAATTTGAGGGGGAAGAACAAACTTATCAGAGTGGTTCGAAAATGTCGCCGATGAATTCTGCGAGGAGCAAGGAGTAGAAGAGAGGACTTCGGTGGAAACCATCAAAAAGAAATTCTACACATACCTCACTGAGCAATTTTTGTGTTCCTTACCGACCTTGCTGTTTAAGTTCCTGATTGAGAAAGGAGTGGGTCACATTGTCGAACCTTGTCCATCACTTTGTGGACCACCATTAAACCCTAACTAGGCGAAAAAACAAAAGAGGTGAGAAAAATTCATTACCGAAAGGGAGTGGGAATACTTGCTAAGAAAGTAGATAGAAATATTTGCGATTTCTAAAGTGTTGGGTAGGCTATGGGGGGGTAGTTGGTCATATGTCAGGATAAAGTGGAGTTGATTCTAGTCGACTAAGGAAGATACCAATCACCAGTAATGAGAAGTCACCCTAAAAAGGAAATCGAGAGGACAATGTCACACAAAGGTACGGTGGATTTCCAGAAAATAGAGAGGGAGACGAGGCTACAAAGAAGGGAAGAAAGAAGAGAAAGAGCCTTAGCGTTGCAGAGAGGAATGAGTACTATGGTGACTGACCAGGAAAGAGATTCACTGGAGTCAGGTCATGACCAACAAGAAGAAGGCATGGAAGAAGAGGCGTCCCCTATGGAAGAAGAATTATGGATAGAGTAGCAAGAATATCTCAAATTAGAAGTTCCCCAGGAGATAAAACCTCTATATTTCGATGAATCTGAGTACCTGGATACAAGCCATTGTCGAAGAGGATCTTAGACTAGGATCCGGTGACTTTGGTATATGGATTCGACTAGACGATGAGACATACAATGGTAGACATCTAATTATCCATTGACCAGAAGAAGGAAATTGGGTTACGCTTCAAGCGTTATCCTCCAACCGAAGTATCCACTTACTTTACCCGACACATGAAGGAGCACCCCCCTACCAAATACAACTTTGGAGAACACAGAACATTGAGAATTGCAGATGAACAATTGCAGTTGGACATCGACAAAATAAGTTGACAATAACCGACTGCTGGTCAAAGAAGAAACGACAACTAAAACAATCGATGGAAATGAGAGTTTCGTCGATGATAGTTTCATAGAGATGAATAAGAAAATAACCCCACTACCCCCACCACCACCTCCACCACCACTACCTGCTGAAGAAGATAGTGACAATGACTCTGACATGGGTCACGAGTTAGCACACATCCCTCTATATGAGAATGATGAGGACCCTAAATGAAACTGGTTCATCTGTAAGTCAAGTTTGGAGGCTAACCAAGTTATAGATGAAGACAGGAAGATGGCATAGTTCGCTAGTGCCTTGAGGAAAAGCGCCTTAACTTGGTACATGACCTTTTCTGAAAGAACCCGTTGAGCAAACAAAGCTGAAGTCAAAGCACAATTCCTATCATTTTTCAAAAATCCAGATGCAAAACATCTGGCAGCAAAGAAGCTAAAGACAACATCGCAGAAGCCAAGAGAAACTGTCCACGATTACGATAAATGATGGAAAGACCTTCTTAGCTAATTGGACTATGTTATTGACGAACAATTATTAATCCAGTGGTTTCTTGCAGGTTTATCACAGAAAATTCATCGACACATAAGTCTGGAGACATTCAAGAATTATGAAGATGTGCTTACAAAATCTCTCCAAGTATAAATGGATGAGGACATACTAGCATACTCCACCAATCAGAGACTAGAAGAACAGCTTGAGATTGTACATAATTCATTAAAATAATTAAACCTCTAAAGTCAGGATATCTAGTGCACGAAGTGCTCGACAGTCGGACATTCAAAAGACAACTATCGACAGGACATCAGCTGACAGGACGTCCAATTTGTGAAGACAAAATGTGTTTGTGACATTTGCCAAGAGCATGGAGACCACTCAACAAAAGATTTCCCATTCAATATGAATAATGGAAAATCATCATGGTGTGCAATCTGTGAAACTAAAAATCATAACACTGCCGAATTCCATCTAAATCTCAAGAATCGATAGAATTATCATGCAGTCTATCATACCAATGCCGTTGCATAGAATAATGAGCAAAACAACGTGCCAAATGATCAGAACAATCAAAGATACGAAGGTTGAATATACGAGTGTCGGTATGACAATCGACGTGGAGGCTATGGAGGTTGAGGTTGATTCTTTGGAAATTGAGACAACCAACCACGTCAGCCCATCCAATGTTTCACATGTTACAAGGAAGGAAACCAACATGTAGACTGTCCATACAAGGACAAGACTGACCTAAAATTCTGTACTAATTGTGGTGTAGGGGATCACTCATTAGAGGATTTCCCTATTATGCTTGAAAAGATAAATAAAAATAAGAATGTTAATGTATTTTTGTGTGTGCAAAAACATGATATTATCAATACAAAGAATTTACATATTGTAACCCGACAAGGGACAAAAACAAGAAGCAATAACCCATGAATCAGCAAAATAAAAGAAACAAATGTCTACCATGATTCAGTTAAAGAAAAAAAAATATATAAATAAGCAACAAATGTATTTAAAGAATTTTCCCAACAGGAAGAAGCAAACAAAAATCAACATAACATAGTAAAATAGCTAATACATCTAGCACAGAAATATAACTCAGTATCTCAATTCACCGACTTATTATATGAAATAAAACACAGCAACACCGAAAAACAAACAAAGAATATTTGCAATCTAAATCAAAAAGATAAAAGTGATGTCGACCCACTTGTCGACCTGGAAATTGAAGGATACCAGGTCCGACAAGTTGTGCTCGACTTCGAATCACAAGTAAACATCATGACTCATGACACTTGGGAACAACTGGGAATACCTCAGCTATATGAGTTAGGTATATACCTAAAACTAGCCGACCAGGGTCTAATTGAACCTACTGGAGTCTGGAAAAATGTTCAGACAACAATAAAGGGAATATCAACCAAAGTCGACTTTGAAATTATTGACCCCAAGGAAGGATCCAGTTCCTTCCCAGCGTTAGTAGGTCGACCTTGGGGAAGAAAGATGAAAGCATCGATATCCCTAGATAAGGAAAGAATAAAATTGAAAGGAAATGGACAAAAGGTCATTGTACCTATTCATCCATTCCAAGGAGAACCTTGGACTGAACCTATCGATGAAGAAGTCGAGATCTGAAAACTCTATCAGATACAAAACAATGAAGATTGTACAGAACCTAATATCTATGGAGAACTTCATTTAGGTAATCAAGACTCAGTAGGATATAATTCAGATGTAGAATTATATGATTGGGAAGTCGAGAACTATGAAACACAAGAAAGAGGGTAATGGACTATTCAGAAAATACAGAAAAAGCCCACCCAACAGTGCTTCATAGTATCCATTGTCCCAAAAATATTTGAAAATAAAATTAGGGAATACCCTACTCTAAAACCAACAGATGTAAACACTACACAAATACCAAGATATAACGAAAGAGAATCACCAGTCATGCATATAGAACAAGTATCCAAAAACATCGGTGAACATGGTTGACTTCAAAGCCTAGTGGAGACTTTTATAGGCCAAGCTACTAGATGGTGGGATACACATCAATCAAGACTGCAGACATGAACAATAGCTTTGAATTTCTTCATAGAAATATTTGGAGGGAAAAATTAACTAATCAAGCCCAAATATCTATATTCATTCAAGGACAAAATCCAAAAGACCATATAAGGACACGTGAAAAAGAATGGAAACAACTTGGGTACAAAGATGAATGTGCATGGCCACACCTGTTCCCATCAACCCTCTCTGACTTACCAAAAAAATGGTATAAAATGGAAGAAGCCCGAGGTGAAACATTCCTATGGCATGAACTCAGAGAAAATTTTATCAACGATTTCAACTTTATACCACAAGATGATAATTTGTTCAAAACAACAAAATAGATTAAAGAATTTATACAGCCGACAGAAAACAAACCCTTAAAAGATAACCATCAGACAATGGACAGTAACAATATACAAACCGGGACAATACCAAAATCGACAAGACTATAGTTAGAAAATGAAAATACAGAAGGGAAAATATTTATATGGAAATCAAACCACGCCGAAATGACCAAACCTATTCGCACAATACTCAAAGTTGAAACAAACGACAAGGAGGATACCGACCGAATGACTGCAACCGAATTTCCTGCCACATTCTCACAGTTTAAGGAAGGAATTCAACCAATCAATGAAGCCAAAGCACCAGAATGGCTAGATGCTAAAGTCAAAACTAGATAGTTTGACATCTCAAATGATGACTGACCAAAAATGGAAAAGATTGGAGACTATTGGAGTGAAGCACAGACAATAGAAATAGTGAAATTACTAGAAGAGTTCTAGGATGTATTTTCCAGAGATTATACAGACCTCAAAGGTTTAGTCCACGAAATGGCTGAAATGAAAATTGACACTAAACCTGATGTTCGACTTGTGAAGAAAAGACCATATAAGCTAGGTCATAAATACAAAGAGATAGTAAAAAAGGAGATTGATAACATCCTTGCAGCAGGCATTATCTACCCTATTGACCAATCAGAATGGGCAAGTCCAGTGGTTGTTCAACCTAAGAAACATGATCTTACCAAACTAATATTTTGTGTCGACTTCAGAGAGCTAAATAAAGTGACACTAACAGAACCATTTTCAACTCCTTATGTGGATGAAATCTTAAATTAGGTTGCAGGACATGAATGCTACTCATTTACAGATGGATTCTTAGGTTATAACCAAGTGGCAATAGCTAAAGAATATCAGAAAAGACAACATTTGTATGTGACTTTGACTCATTTTCTTACAAGGTTATGCCTTTTGGATTAAAAAATGTACCTACAGTATTCTCTAGAATTGTGGTCAAAACATTCCAAGAATATATTTACAAAACCATGGTAGTATACTTTGATGATTGGAAAATATACCCCATGTTAAAAGACCACTGCAAATGGCTAAGGTTCATGTTGGAAAGATGTCGACAAATCTAGTTAGCTTTGAACATCAGGAAGTGCATATTTGTGACCCCCATAGGGATATTGTTAAGACCCATTTTCTGTAAAGAAGGCATCAAGGTCAACTTCACAAAAAAAAAAATTATCCTTGACTTAAAACCACCACTAAACTCAAAACAAGTCAAGGTGTTACTAGGTCATACAGGATATTACAGAAAATTCATAAGATATTATTCAGACATGACCTATGCACTAGAAGAGCTATTAAGGGAAGATAAAGAGTTGGACTGGATAGAAGAGTGCCATATATCATTTAAAAAACTAAAAAGAAAACTAATCGAAGCACTTATCCTAAGGTTTCCAAACTAGTCGACTAAATTCCATGTCCACATTGATGCATTAGGTCTAGCAATAGGAGCAATCCTAACTCATCCAGGAGATGATGGAATGGATTATCCTATAGTTTACCGTAGCAAAAAAATAAACAAAGCTAAACGAAACTATTCGATGACAGAAAGAGAAGCATTATAAATGGTCTTTGCACTACAAAAATATCGACACTACCTACTAACTAACCCATTTGTCTTCTATACTGACCACGAAGCACTAAAATACCTTGTCAATAAGCCACTACACCATGGAAGATTCTATTGATGGCTACTTCTATTCCAAGAATTTGAATTCATAGTCGTTGTCAGACCAGGTAAGTTAAATGTTGGTCCCGAGCACTTATCCCGAATCGACACAGGGGAGGAACCGACAGGAATCAAAGATGACTTACCGGATGCACATCTATTTCGAATAGAAGTAGTCCTGTCAGAGTTAGAGGAAATAGGTCAATTTTTAGAAGATGGGAAAGCACCAGAAGGTATGAGTACAAAGAAGAAACAAATTTTAGCCATGAAAGCTGCACCATATAGCATCATAAATGGATTCTTGTACAAAATGGGCTTGGACGACATCCTTAGGAGGTGTGTAATAGAACACAAAAGAAATAATATCATGCATGAAGCACATTACGGACCTGCTATAGGACACTTCCAAGCAGACACGACCGCAAAGAAAATCCAAAAATTAGTGTTGTGGTGGTCGACACTTCACAAAGATTGCAAATTTTTTGTAAGCCAATGTGACCGATGTCAACGACTGGGTCGACCCCTGCCTAGCACAGAAATTCCTTTGATATTAGTAAAGGCAAGTTTGACATTTGAAAATTGGGCTATCAACTTCATAGGACCATTTCCCATACCAGCAAAAAGAATAGGTTCAAGGTACATAATAACTGTAGTTGAGTATGTAACCAAATGGGAAGAGGTAGAACTAGTCGACACATGTTCCAGTGAAATAGCCACAAAATTTATCTATCAAAATATTATCACCCGATTTGGATGTCCACTAACCCTAATCAGTGACTAGGGAACACACTTTATCAATATAACTATCAAAACCCTAACATATGAGTTCCAAATCGACCATCGTCGGAGTACAGCATACCATCCTCAGTCGAATGGAGAAATTGAAGCATTCAACAAAACATTAACAAAAGGATTAACAAAAATATGTAATGATAATAAAGATGACTATGATGAAAATATACCTACATTACTACGGGCATACAGAACAACATACAAATGTTCAACCGACCAAACCCCCTTTCGACTAGTGTATGGACAAGAAGCAGTAGTTCCATTACATTTTCGACAACAGACACCTATTATTGCAGATATTTTACATGTCGATGTCAAACAAGGAAGAAAGGACTGACTATTGCAACTAAGTAAACTCGAAGAACACCAACTAATGGCAATACAACATCAAGAAATCTAGAAACAGTAACAAAAAGCATGGCACGATAGAAAGATCAAAAACAAAAACTTACTGGTAGGAGACCTTGCTTTACTATACAATAGTCAGGTAAAAGCAGCAAACCTAAAAAGCTACATACATAATGGATGGGACCTTTTGTTGTCGAAGAAATACATGCCAATGGATCAGTTCGACTAAGGACGTTACAAGGGGTAGTATTTCAGAAACTCGTTAATGGGGCCCGACTAAAACGCTACGGAAACTAAACAAATCTAAAAAAAAATAACATATATAATGACCATAACGGTTAAACAAAAGCTATAAAAATCTAAAAATCCAAAAAGCAAAATAGTACTGACACACGCACAAAAATATGACACAGAATGACCATTTTCACAATCGACACCATGCCCATCGACATAATACCATCAACCACTTTCATAACTGACATCGACTGATGACCTCGATAGTCCCAACATGCATTCATAACTTCGAGCACCAAAACCAAATCACCATTAACACACACTCAAGTGTTCTTTTTGGACCATCATGTCCACCATTAATACACTCCTCGACAAAAACATCCAACCCTTCAACTATAAATACTGAACCACCAAAGGATCATTCACTGAAATTCAAACAGAGAGAGCAACAGAGCAACCATATGACTAAAAGCCAAGAAAACCGAAGTAAAATCAACCAGTAGACCGACAAGATGGTACCAAAACAGACCAGAGCCTCAGCCAAGACCAAGGAACTATAGATTGTGGCGACACCATTAGTGAGGAGACTAAACAACATCAAGAACACTAAGATGCAAGAGGGTTCATGGACAAAACTATGGGCCAAGATAAAAGAGTGGGATTACATCGACAAGAAGCCTACCCCTGCTGTAGAGAAGATACAACACAGTACCATTGTAAATTATGTCGACGCGCCGCTCATGGCTAGTTTTGTAGGCACAAAAGAAACAATAGTAAAATTTATCATAAGCTGGTACCACAATGACTGATTTTACTTCGACTGACCGGTCGACATCTCTGGGGAAGTCATTTACAAATTGACAGGGCTATCAAACAAAGGAGACCTAGTGCCCATCGGTATCAAAGAAGGATTAGTTGAATAACTAACAGGGTCAGCATCGGGAAAAAAATTGAAAGGGTTAATGATTAGTCACATAATAGCTCGAACTCCATAGATTGTGGCCAAAATCATAGCTATTACACTTAATGGCAGGTCATGGAAGTGACCTCAAACTGGATATGTTAGAGGCAGTAGAAACCATTGCAACTAATGGAAAGGTATACAGATGGGATAAGTATGTTGCCGACATGATAAAAAACAATTGTGAGAAATTCCAAAAGATGAAAGGAATTATCAGGTTCCCATCCCTTATCTTATGGATAGTAATGTTCTTTATTTGCTCTGAAGGAGACAAAAAATTTCAAGAACCGACAAGGTTTTATATGTGGAGATTCAAACCATTCTCCCAGAATGGAACTATGATAGAACTTGCTAATGGAAAGGTGATGTTGGAAAGATGGCTCTAGTAGCTCAAAGTCCACATGACCAGATGGAGGGTGCCTCAGAACATCCGATGAAGTCTGCCCAAAAAGGCCCACATCCAGCTAGAGCTTGACCATACCGCGGTGTGGTACATGCAGGGTGCCAAACCAAATGCAAAGAGCCTCAACTACTATCCGACAGTCGAAGAAATATTTTAGGAGTTATCTCAACAGGATGGAACAAAAGTGCCAATACCAGCAAGAGCAAAGGAAACAGACTTCTCAATAGAGGAGCCGTTAACAGACCAGGAGAAGGAGGAGGATTATGAGCTTAAATTATACATCAGTACCTTTGTGTCAGAGGAGACACCGGTCGAAGGCACTGGATGACTACAAATCATAATCAAGCCTCCGACAACACAAAGGGAAGAGACACATGCAGAACAGCAGGTAACCAATCCAGCTGAAGAAAGTCTCATCCCGAACCAAGACCCAAGGGGAGAAATAGAAACTGAAAATCCAGAGGTTGCTCTCACCAAATAAAATATAACCATATTGTCAAAGGAGATAGTAGCCTCAATAAAAATAAAGAAAACAAAGGAACAAGAACAAGGGAAAGGTAAGTACAGGCTTATCATTGCAGAGTCTTCAAAGGATGAGGAGGAAATGGTAGCTACAACCCTCGACATAATAGAGGATGCCACATCAAACAAAGTGCTGGTGGAGACCCAATTTCAAAAATTTATTGAGGCAGGGGCACAAAAATGTCAACCAAAGAAGGTGAAGAGCACAAACATTTCGATGGCCAAAAATGTTGTGGATCTTGTGTCTACACCCCCACCTCTGTCTTCAACAAAAATAACAGAGGAGATAATACCTCAACATATTTTAGTGAGTCCATTGGACTTATGCAAGAATGCTATGTTGGAGGTTGTGAAGGAAAAATATGACTGTGACAGAGACCTCCAGGCATGCATTAAAAAACTTCCTGAAATATTCACCACAGTACAAAAACTCTCTACCAAATCCCCTTTGTTTGAAGCTGGTGGATCCAGACAACTTGGACAAGTAATCCAGAGGCTAAATAATTTTTCAACTATGACTTTGACCTTTGAGAGAAACCCTGACAAAGAATCTGAAGTTGTCGCACATCGGATCACATCTATCATTCCGACCAGCCCCGAACCCCATCCACTAGCCCCTAAACTAATTGAAGATGAGGAAGGAGAAAACATGGAGGACATAAGTCGAGAAATCGACCAAATGTTCTCTGACCTGGATTCGCCCCCTCAAATCGACAATCCACCACTCGACCACACTTCCACCAACCCAATCACACCCGACCATTCACCAACCACATCACCACCACCTCCCGATTCAGAATCCTTAATTCAACCAGCTACACCAGATCCACCTCCACAACAACCATTAGAGATAACCGCATCCACTTCTGGACCGTTGGCATCCAAAAAATAGAGCCATACAAGCACAAGAAGAAGAAGGAGAAAAATAAGAAGGATCTTCATGAACATATGACAATGGTCCATATCAGTCAGTTTGGGTCAACCACTGCAGTCGATGCAACCAAGTTGGGAGATGGAGAGCTAGGACAACTCCTGGAAACCCTAGCAGTCGAAGCAAAGACAAGGAGCCAGTAGAGACATAAGGAGCTCGACAACAATGAAAAAGAACAAGTCAAGTTCCTCAACAAATGTAGAAACCTTGTAAAATTGGTAATACTAGGACCAGTAGAGGTCGACAACGACAAACCACTCAAAAGAGCTTATCAGCTATTTGAGAGCGTGGTGTCGACACTGCAGGCACAAATTCAGGACACAAAAGAGGAGCAAAAAGAAGAAACTATTCGACTATTGATGGAGCAGCACATAGCCTTTTTAGAAGCATACAAGATGTTGGAAGATCACATGGAGGATTCTATCATCATAGAAGAAATACTACGATATTGGCCTGCTTACTATGGGAGAGTCTATTAGCAAACCAGGCAGACCCGACAGGAGATCCAAGTGCTTGAGAAAAGGAAAAGCACTGACACAACACTTGGAAGCACAATTGAATATCAAATAGTGCTTGAAATAACCAAACTGTAGAAGCTCGAGTGAGAAGCACATCAGTGGGTGCAACAAGCCATTCCAAACTTGGAAAAAGTAGACATCATCTACCCATAGATGAAAAGACTACTAGAGACAGCGGAGAAAAAGCACCAGCTTATGGGTCCTGACATGGAAAAAATAGTGGAAGTTTCCATACCAGAGAAAATGTCGATCTTATCCAGTCTAACTACACTAACCATCGACATACAGAAAATTTTGTAGAGATGGACGGATTTCCAACATTAGCTAGCAGTAACAGCTGAAGCAATTGTTGAAGTCTATGTATAGAAAAGACCAACCATCAAACTTCACAGCCCATGAAGATCAAGCACAAAGAATGACTACTTAGATGGACAAAGAAATTTTGGGTAGCTCCCTATTTCTTTGGGATAAAGAAACATTTTGTTCATGGGGGAGATGTTGGAGGAGCAAGTCAGTAAGATGACTTAGTTGATCAGCCAACTAAGTAGGTCAACTAACTAGTTAGAGATTAGGTCGGCCACCTAAGTTCGTGTCGGTTGAGTGAACCGACAGGTAGTTATTTGTAACTCTTTGTAATTCATATATATTAGGCTGTTGATCCAGATGAGAACTCGGTTCAGTTCTTTGTATTGTATGGACCCTCTCATGTTAATATAATCTATTATTCTATCTACTTGTTCTGATCTCTTGTCTCTATTATGTATGTATGTTTTAGTATGTATTATTGGTAACCTTATGTGATCTGTGAGATTACAACATTAGGGGTTGGGACAAGAAATTTGCCTCTCTATTTATTCCCATTTCTTATACTAAATGATTGAGTTGAATTGCTACATATAGGTCACTTGATTCATGGGGAAACTTTCCTACAACTCCAACTGCGTTTGTTTATTGCAATGGCTTTTGTTCAATCTACTATGGTGTACAAGTAGTGTCACCAGTTCTTCAATTTTCTTATCAATAGATTATCACTTCATAGAAAAATGTTTTGAGTAGGATATTGCATATTTTCAATACCAAGAATAGACCCCTATTCCATATACGAAAGCGTTTGTCACTATTTGAGATGGTAACTTGAGATTAGGTAATTCCAATAGAGCATTAATTGTGTATCTTCTGCTTCATTTATCAAAACACGTGCGCTACTTATATTTGTGAAGATATAATATGCATCCCCTTTTATTAGTGCATAAAAATGTAAAGTAATGTAATTATATATAAGATTATTTCCAATTGAGTTGTGAGGTCTAAAGGTTGTGACGGGGAATCACCATCATTATGACCCATGATCAAACCCCAACATGCATCATAATATTCAAAGGACTACTTATCTGCAATTTTGAACCTGTTGCTTTCCTGTGATTTCATACATTGAATTGAGTTGACAATCCTTTGCATAAATCATTCATGCATAAATATCATAGGAACAAAGGGGGAATCCATGAATGTTAATCTACATGTGACACAGAATAAAATGATGTAGAAATAGTTTCAAAATATATATGTTGTACTAGGTATGATTCCTATGCATTCATTGTAACTAGTGAATAGTGGGACAAGGGTTTCTTGGGGACATCTGAGGTAGAATTTCACATGATGTCCCTCCTTTATGGGGCATTTTCGTGAGAAACCCATGGAATCCACTGAAAATCCTCAGAATTCTAAATTAGAGAAAGGGAATGATGATCCTAATGCACTAGAATCTAGTGATTATCAAGTTTTTTGTATATACTTGATGCAGAGTATCATAAGTTATAAAATCATAAGGTACTTCATGTATTTGTAAGCATTGAGGATATCTATTATGACCACATCGTGTTGCCACTTTTCCATTTCTATGTTACTCATTTTTGTTATCAACCTAAATATATAGTCCACTTATATGAATCGTGAATGGTATTGGTATTTGTTACATATGTAACTGTTCAATATGATTATATTGGTATTTGTTACATATGTAATTGTTCAATATCATTATTTTTCTTACCTTGTACGTTGTAACCCTTTCATTTTTTTGGGTCTTTTACATATTTAATTATTTATTTTTTCTATGGTTTCTTAATATTTAATTAGCACCTCCTCTTGAGATTTGGTCCCTTTTCCACTCCCATTATATAGTCTCATTCATCGGTCCCCAAAAATTCTTTCCAAATAGAAAAATATTAATCCCTTCTCAATTGGAAATGATTCAAATAAATATCGATGTTTGTCACATGTGAAAGAATATTCTGGTATTCATGCTATATAAAATCTATGTTCCTCATATATTCTGGTCTGCAGTTTGTTTCCATAATGCAAACAACTCTAGTGTGCATTTTTCTTTCATAATTGTTTTTTGTAAGTGCTGATTTATCTAAAATAGACAGAGGGAACAATATAATGTATGACCATAATAGAATATGTCAAGAAACTAGAATCCCAACACTCGTTGCTGACATGGAAATTGACCACTCAAAATTTTGCTTCTTTTCAACACTACCTTGGCACCATGCACAAAAGGCTGAAGGTTTCAACTCTAATAACAATGTGATAAACTATGGTAATTTGTCATCTCCCATTCTAAGTTTGAGTTGTAAGCTCCATCCAAATATTCATACACCTGATTTTTTATTTGCATCATCTCAGTTGTATTTTTTTTTGTTGGTAGTTGCTTCTTGAAATGGTCCCTGAGGAAAGCATTGCATGATGCAGACCTCTTTGGTTAGGTCTTGTTATAGTTGATCTTACCACACATGGTGGATCACACCTTTATCATATTCCCTATCCCTTTGCAGAATCTTTAGACACCATGGACCATTTTTGTACCTTTGATGTTTCCAAGATCATCCCTAAAAACATGCAATAATTGCCATTCGGGACTTTTAATCCCTTTCTCGCATGTATACACAGATTTGACCCTTAAACCCACGTACATCAGGATGTGTGCAAAAGGACAAATGATTTTGGAGTTTTCCTTGATGTGGATCTTGGTCACTTGTCTCTAGGCCTTCCATATGCCTTGATATTGATTGAATTTGACCTTCCATTACCCTATTGAAGAGCCATATAAGGAACCCTTTGGATACATTGAAGGAGGAGGAATTGAAGAGAAAGAAAACTATAGTCCATTGTTGTCGTAGCTTATACTTGAGGCTCCATCCCTTTGTCCCTTGGAGCACTTTGTGTTCTTCCAAAGATTTCCTTTTTCTTGTGAGCTTACTATCGAGAGATGGAGGATTGAAGTGGTGGAGGCCCAAGTGGGGGACTCAGTTTCTTCGATTCGCAGACGTGCTGACAGAGGTTGTCACTATTGTAATCTCTATTTTATATCAATAGAAATATCTTTTCCTGTCCAATAACGTGTATTTGAATGAGTATTTGATCCATGGATGCTTTTAAATGCTTATATGTTATTTATTATATATGCTAGAGTGGGTCTAACACAATTATATATGGCATGCTTGTCTTGTTTGCTAAATGTTGAGGAAGCAAATTGCTAATACAAGAGAGAGTGGAAAATCTCAACAGGGATATCCATCAACCATCTGAAATAAAGTATGAATTGAGATCCTTTAGTGTTATATGTTTGGTTTCTCTTGCATATAGAAAAGGATTGATTTTTGGAGTTAATCTGTCTGTTGTGGTACCCCAAGGCATAGGAATTTCTCTCCGTAACAGAATTGGTGACTACGCCAGGGACGTTCCTTGTTTGTCTTTGGGATTTGGGGGCACAATGTGCTTGGGATTATTGAATTGCTCTTTGTTTCTCCTTTTTTCTATGTTTCATTTTATAGTATGTGCATCCATTGACACTCCCCTTTATTGGTTTGACCCTTAGCCTGCTTTTTACCTTTGTCTTCTCTATATACGCAGGTTTTTGGCCAAAATTCGCATACATATGCGTATTTTTGGCCAAAATTCATGTATACACGCAGTTTTCTGGCCAAAATCCGCGTATACATGTAGCTTTTTGGCCAAAAGTTGCGTATATACGTAGCTATTCTTTAAAAAATTGCATACATCCTCCCTTTTGGTGAGTTTGATGTTGTGGGAAGTTGTTGGGTGGGTTGTGAGTGTGGTTGGGTATTTCTTGGGTTTGATGTTGTCTGTTGGATGCTTCTTTTGTGACCAGAGACTGCTTTTTTCATTGATTTTTCTTTGAATTAGTTTTAGTAATTTATCTTTTTGTTTTGCCATTAGTGCATTACTCTTTTTGTCTCGGTGTCTTGTTGGGCTTGTGTTTTATAATTGCTGCAGAGACTGAGATTTTTAGATGACTTTTATTGCATTTTTCATTCTTTTATATTGAAAAGTACAAAGTAGTTTCACTCTTAGTTGCATCTTAGATGTGGATTTGAGGAGGTACTTGCATTGGATTGCTTGGATGAGAGTTTTATTTAGGATTTCATATAGGAAGGTTTGCATCAACATCAAAGGAATGATTTTTTATGCATCTCATGTAGTGGCATACCCTATTTTTTATTTGACAAAGATTGCACTTAGGATTGTTTCTTATGGTGTGCACTTTTACTTCACTGTTGAGTATTCATATCATTAGTTGCACGGTCATTTCCCTTTGAGTAATTACAACCAAATAAAACCAACGCTTAATTAAAATGAATTACACTCTTTTCTTTTATAGGGTGCATCAACAATATTAGGTTCTAGAGTTTTGGAATAGTTCATTGTGAGTTAATTATCCAAGAATACTAAACAACAACAAGTAGGTGTCTGTCCATGAGAGAGAGTGAAATCCTTGGTATAATTACTGTTTCTCAGGACACTCCTCTTACAAGGGATTTGATCACGAGGCAGTGTGAGCGGTTATTGATTGGGATGACCCCTATTCATAACTAAGTAGCACCGGAGATATTTCCAGGATTGTATTCGTATCTGGGGGCTCTTTTGAGAGTTTTAGGCTTTGCTATCCTACCCATACAATTAATCCCACATGTGAATGTCTGCCTGAGCATTGATTATATTGAGGCGACCTTAGTTTCCCTAGAAGTTATCAAGGGGGTACTTCGTAGAGGTTATTCTATAGGTGTCCTAGTTAAGTAGAGGTCGGATAGCACAGTCACTTTATGTGTTGAAGCTGAGGGCCAGTATAATTCGTTACGTACCTCCTCTTGTAGTGTATGGGAGTTTAGAGCCTTGACAAGACATACTTGCTGCATTCGGGAGCTCACATATCCTCCCCTTGGTTTGCTTGTATTTTGGCTGTATATTTTTTTAGGAGTGTGTTCTTTGTGCTCTAGTTGGACTTTGGGATCATGGTTAGTTGAGTATATTTATGATCTCTTGAGTTTGGGTCCTTTTATTTTTTGCATGCCTGGTATCCTATCACCCATCCTTGGTCCTAGTATGGACCCTAGTGTCAGACTTGGGGCCATCACAACCCCTTACCATGCTCATAGATTTGGGAATGGTCATATTCCTCCCTCTAATCCATTTGTGGAGGATGTTGACTCCTTTCTCTCGGTCTTTACACCAATGGTCACCCTCACGGGGGTGGTAGTGGATACGTGAACATTGGTTCTACACTTTACATTTCATTTTATAGCCCATCATCCACCGCACTGTTTCCTTTGAATTTATTTGTCATGATCATTCCTCCATATTCCATATAGTTTGAATTATTTATTGACTATTTTGGGTTGTTTTGGACTAATATGGTTGTCATGTACGGTCCAGTTTTTGTGCACTCTCTCTGAGGTTTCAAACCATTCATTCCTAACACAGGTATCATGTCTAAACTGGCATATAGGTTAGGATTTCTCATCCGCTTGCATTTTGCATGACCTTATGACTGTTTCATTTTAACCTTAGGTATGAACCCATTGCATGGTATCATGGAACCTTCATGCTATTGTTAGAAGTGGTACTATGTGAATGGTAGAGCTTTCCTATACATGGGTGTCCTAGCTAGCTCCCTTTTGCATTTGGTACCATGCTGTGAGTCTTCCCTTAGGTTCGGGAGTCCCTTTTATTCCCACCATGTCCTTGAGCAAGAGCTTCATACTCCTCTTGAACTTTATGCTGGACATTTCCCCAGGACTCCCTTGTATATGTCAAGTTGTAATTGCATTATCATGAGTTTTTCTTTCCTTATTGAGCCTTATGCCAACTTCCCTGACTTTGATTATCAACTATATAGCCCAATATTGTCTTATGTCTAGCCATGAAGAACCATTTTATATATCCTTTGTAGCTTGATTCCCCATTTTTATCGGGAGGGGACTTTACCTGAGTGTTGTTATCCTACACATGTGTCCTTGCATTGAGCACATATATGTTCCACTGCTTGGAACTAGTTTGTTTATCCCTTGACACTCATCTCCTCCTAGTGTGTAACTACATAGCACTTTTATTCTTTTTCAAGCTTTTCAAAATATTTGAAAAAGTCCAAAAAAACAAAAAAACAAAAAAGATGGACAAGAAAAGATGTTATCTTTGGCAGCAATCGAGTCATGTCGCCTTCGAACAGAGCACTGTATATCACATCTGTTGGTTGGGTGAATAGTTTGACTTTAGGAGCTATACTCATTTCTCTGAGTTTATCTCCACCGACTGGTTAAGCTTCTAGTCCCTATGGAGCCTCTGTGGATTCCTCCTATGTTGTGGAGATGTCCCAATTTTGTATATTGAGTCTATGCTGCCCACATTCAGTCACCATTCACCTTTATGCTCTTGTTTGAAGAAAGTTGAAACCTGATTCGACAATTCCTCAGTTATCTTGACTTTGCATGTCTTCCATTCCTAGTACGATTACTGGTTCATGCACATTATGATCGAGTCCTTCCACATTATACATATTTTCTAAGTACCTCATGTTGGATGATGGGGGATGCCTTAATTCCCTCCTTCTAGCAGATTTCATCCCATCAACTTTAGATCATTTATTTTGGGATAGGAATCTAGAGTCATTTTTGAGTGCCTTGAGACTTGCAGTACTCAGTGGCAAGTTGTCTCACCATCAATAGTTTTTGGAAATACATCAATGTCCCCTGATCGATGGATCCTTTCAAGTGTTCGACCTCAACACATTTATTCACGCTTGTTAGTTTTCACTCTAGTACCTTGATTCCCATTTTCATTATTGGTGGGTGATCTTGCGTCTGTTAATGGTATACATCAATGACCGGTAATCAGACGATGGACTACTATGTTCAACCTTGACACCTCTATTCACATAGTAGGACATGTAGTCATAGCGGTTTGTGTAGAAGAACTTCTAGACTGGTGGCATCTTATATACACTACCTCCTTGATTGTGCCAGTGCTCATGGGATTTCAGCTCTCATGACTTGATTCCAGTATATGTCATATATTTCCAGCCATTATGGAGATATTGATCCATTATATATCTTCAGCCTACATGGATATCATGATCCTTTGTATATATTCATCATGGCGATTCTGAGCTATCTATATTGTACGTGGAGATGACCACCCATGTCATATTTTGTATCATGCATATTCACGGCCATTGTACTCTTATGTATCTGGGACTGCTACATCTACTTGCAGTTACATGTAGAGTTTGATCATTGTATTGTATTGATTGGATGGCTGGTTCTTCCACCAGGTTCTTCATCACTCCACTTTTGGGATGGGTTTATAATGTATTTCAGCCATCGTATGACTCCTCTGACCTCAAACATTAGGGGGCATCTGTTACAACTGATTTTACCACACATGGTGGATCACACCTTTATGGCCTTCCCTGTCCCTTTGCAGATTCTTTATACCCCATGGACCATTTTTGTACCTTTAATGTTTCCAAAATAATCCCTAAAAACATGCAATAATTGCCATACGCAACTTTTAATCCCTTTCTCGTGTGTATACACGGATTTGACCCTTAAACCCACGTACATTGGGATGTGTGTAAAAGGACAAATGATTTTGGAGTTTTCCTTAATGTGGATCTGAGTGGCTTATCTCTTGGTATTCCATAGGCCTTGAGATCGCTCAAGTTTGACCTCCCATTACCCCATTGAAGATCTATATAAGGAACCCTTTGGATACATTGAAGGAGGAGGAAATGAAGAGCAAGAAAACTATAGTCCATTGTTGCTAGAGCTTATACTTGAGTCTTCATCCATTTGTCTCATGGAGCACTTTGTGTTCTTCCCAAGCTTGCCTTTTGCTTGTG
Source organism: Pseudotsuga menziesii (assembly GCA_001517045.1). Lineage (NCBI taxonomy): Eukaryota > Viridiplantae > Streptophyta > Pinopsida > Pinales > Pinaceae > Pseudotsuga > Pseudotsuga menziesii. The sequence continues at coordinate 315,027 of LPNX010906685.1, read as the reverse complement.
ATATTGCTATCAAGAGATGGAGGATTGAAGTGGTGGAGGCCCAAGTGGGGGACTCAGTTTCTCTGATTTGCAGACGTGTCAATAGAGGTTGTCACTATTGTAATCTCTGTTTTATATCAATAGAAATATCTTTTCCTGTCCAATAATGTGTATTTGAATGATTATTTGTTCCATGGATGCTTTTAAATGCTTATATGTTATTGATTATATATGCTAGAGTAGGTCTAACACAATTATATATAGCATGCTTGTCTTTTTTTCTGAATGTTGAGGAAGCAAATTGCTAATACAAGAGAGAATGGAAAAGCTCAACGGGGATCTACATCAACCATCTGGAATAAGGTATGAATCGAGATCCTTCAGTGTTAGATTTTTGGTTTCTCTTGCATATAAGAAAGGATTGATTTTTAGAGTTAATCTGTATGTTGTGGTACCCCAAGCCATAAGAATTTCTCTTCGTAACAGGTCTGAAGCCAATCTATCCTGCCAAAATTTACTCTGGACTTGCACCTATCCTGATCCCTTCATATAACATGCCAAATGGCTGGGCATACCTTGATGAGAATGGAACCTTGGTAGAGGGTTTATTTCAACTTATATCTCATTAGTGAAGCATGATCCCATGGTGAATTGGGTTGTGATTTATTAATCCTATTACTCTATTGCAACACTTGAGTAATATGTTCAAAGTATTGGTGATGTCAAGTAATGCCAACTTCTTATTGAGTCTTTTGTTACCCTTGTCCTCAACACCTTCAATTAATTTTTTTGGGGTAGTGAAGGTGTGCATTTGTGTTAAAATCAAATATTTCGATATGGATTTGCACCATCAGAAGATTCATTTTGAACCTTCAAAAAGTCTCACCTGAGCATATAGGATTTATTCTCAACCCACAGCTTTAGACAAATAAAAGTATAAAGGGAATAAAAATCAACCCAAATTTTATAATATACAGAGAATAAAGGGAGTGGAAATCAACCTTAGTTAAAACCTTTGCAAAAATGGTTTTGTAATAAAATATACAAATGACTATGTAGGGAGATAAACTCAACCCTCAGAAAAACAAAACTACAACATTGTAGACAATTGTTGTTCTTGCATTTGCATATGATCATATCATCTATGTTTCTATGGATATTTGCTTCCCATCAGGATCCTTTATAAGTATACTTACCCATCACATGTCCCTCAAGAAATATTCCTTTGCAAGTGAATCTTCCTATAGATTGTATTTTCTATAGGTATGTGTGAATTCTGGGCACTTTTGAGTCAATTCTAGGCAAATTATGTGCATTTTGCAGCCCTAATTATTAGATATTTAACAAAATTAGTGGGTAAAATATGTGTAAATAGTCTTAAACATTAAATATGGACATACATTGACTTGTATCATCCTTCTAGCATCCATCGTTGTAAGATCTAGGTGCATTTTGTACCCTATAACAGTAGTATGCATGGCATGAACTTTGAATCTAGGAAATCTTGATGTCATGGAAGCAACAATTCTAAGCATATCTATGTCCATCAATATTTAAAAATTCCCTCCATCACACTTTATCATACATGTGGAATTGTTTTGATGGGTATAATGGCCATGGTTTAGTATTTCAGCTCTGTAGGGCTTGTATTCTAGCAGCGTCATCCCTTTGGAGGATTTTTGTGAATTCCTTTGTAGATGTTGATCTAAAATGGCTTATGACATAAATTGTGTTATTTTTTATGGCCATCATTCAACAATATTTGATTTCTTGATAAATCATAGGGTTCGCCCTTACCTAGACTGCACCTGGGGATCATAGGGAGTGTTATAGAAAAACGTTGATGGCATAAAAAATATTTGGGCATTGGTGAATTGATTTGTGAAGAGTTCACTTTGTATTTAATGTGTTAATGGATGTTGGGGCTAGGAGATAGGTAATAATAATTCACTTATAATTTTGCTTAAGTATGAAAAGGAGCTAATTCAAAAGAAGAGAAAGGAGTTGTGACAAAAGTCACGACAAAAAAAAGAGAGGAATAGAAGATGAAGGAAAAGAAAGAAATAAGGTGCTATAGAGGAAGATAAAGAGGAAGAGGTTAAGAGAAGAAGCCACAAAAAATAGATGTCACAACATAAGAAGAAGTCATAAAATAAGAAAATCCATGATAAAAGGAAAGGACGTAACAGAGAAAGAATGAGACATAGTGGAGCCTTTTTAGAAGGCGTGCAACGACACAATGGTTAGAAAACGACATTTTAGAAAGATCGCAGGTATGACGTCAGATAGAGTCAATGGAAGTCGCATGTATGAATGCACCTTTGTAAGTTATGCCGTGAGTGCCTACTCTCATGTGTTGCTAGAAATTGAAAGACAAGTCGTGGGCTAAGTGTAGAAATTTAGCTGAGAAAGTGACATGTAAAGAGTCTATAAAAAGAAGAACCCAAGCTGTATGCGGGTTAGCCTCAAGAGCTCTTCATCCTGATTTAGATCTTCAGCCTCAGCAAATATTTAGCCTCATTTAGCTTTGCATCCTCTGGAGTCATTTTTAGCTTCTAGTTATTGTTGTCTGTTACTTTTTCTAGGTGCATTCAGTCGAGAATTTGTAGCGGAGTGCGCAAAAGTGTAGAAGAGATTGAGTCGATCTAGGATGTGTGTGGATAAATAGTATATTCAAGTAGAGGAATACCAATGAAATAATATAATATAACATGAGAGGATATATATAAGTATGTATATATACACAATGAATATATAGAGAAGAGTTTGCAGCTTAGTGCGCAGACCAAAGGTTCCATATATTTCTCATGCCAGATGAAGAGAACCTTTGTGGCTTTTCCTGGATGGGTTTCCATGTTAGATTTTGTGTTATATGTGTGAATGCTAAATGTGTTTAAGTTACATGGGTATATGTTGGTGTGAATCAATTCTTATGTATTTTCTTATGAATGAGTTTAAATATATTAGTCGCACTGTTATAAGTTGAATGTATCTAAGTTGTCGTGGGGTTATTGGTATATTATTTTGAAAGGAAAAAGTGTGTCATGAATTAAATTTGCATAGTAATCATAAATAATCCATCCATAGGATTTATTCGAGCTCCTTGGTAGAAGGCCAAGGGATTTGAAATCCCCCACCTAACCGTGAAAACCTAGTTTAGGCAGTTACCCATAGAAATATATCTCGAGTGAGACTGCACCTACATCACAAGTGTTGTTGAATGGGCTTTGCTCCATTGGGACGATATCTTGGGATTTGTTGTGCACAAGAGAGAAGGTACTGAAATTGGGTTGAATATACACTAGAATGCCAACAAATGGTTTTATTTATGGGACCTATAGTAGGGGTTTAGACTCCCTTACTATAGGGTAGGAATGGCTACCTTCTATCTATAGGAAAGAAGGGTAGGGTTCCTGGTGGTTGTGCAAGAAAAATGAAACAGAAATAAAAGAAAAATAGAAACAAAGAAACCCCTTTGCACACAAGGTTATGAGTTTAGCTCCAATACCCTACATACAATTTGTTAGAAAACCTAAAGACCTGTAAGCAAACAAAGGAGACCTGCAAGAACATGTTAGGCCATGAAACCTGCAAGAAAATATATGTTAGAAAAATTGAAATACACAACAAAAAATAGATATTATACCTTCTATGGGTGGAAATGGGCCACCATGCCCTAGCTTGGAGAAGCACCTCTCTTGAGAATGGGGGGAGCTATGGCTCAATGGGAGAATGGATGAGAGGGAGGGTGAATGGCTTGAGAGGAAAATGGTCTGAAGGCATTCACTCAAGAAAGATAACAGTATGCAAGGGAGGAAATGTTTTTAGAGTGACCCCCACCCCTCTATTTATAGCTTTTTTAGGGTTCTAACCCCCTGGTCAGGGATTTAGCCCCTTTTTTGGGATTTTAGCCCCTTTCACTCAATCTTTAGCTCCTTTGGGGGTTTTAGGCTCCTTTTAGGGGCTTTAGCCCCTTTTTGGAGGATTTAGCCCCTATGAGAGATATTTAGGCTCTTTTTAGGTGTTTTTAAGCCGTTTTCATGTTTTTAAGCCTTCTTGAGGGTGTGGGGGTCAAATGGGGTCAAGTGAGAGTTGTGCATGGCTGTCCTGAGGTGGTGTAGGCCATGTAGAGCTAAGTGAGGGATTTTTTGGGTTAACGGGATCGAATTATTTTGGTGAGAAATATGTTGTGGCAACCCACAAAGCTTGAAATCCAAGATTGGGTGGATTTCAAAGCGTTAGAGTTTTCATAAGAAGAGAGTATAGGATATCAATTGAATCTGACATAGTTGGTGGGACAATACCTCTACATGGATATTCATGAGATTTTCTTTTCTGAATTTCCCATTTTGTTGCATGAGTGGTTGTCTAGGTTGGAAATCCAACAAATAAATTTCCAAGGAGGAACACTGACAAAGTGGAATCCTCAGTTGATTCAGAAACTGAAAGTGTGAGAAACCCTATGTTGATGGATGTTGATTTTTGGGTTGAAAGTATTTTGGAGGGATACATTACTGAGTTTAATATCGACAAAATAACCTCATATAATGAGGCAGAGTGAAATTTTTTTCAAGGACCTCACGGAAAATATTTTTCGTCTTTGAAGATGTGGATAAAAGTGATTGTATGTGAAAAAGGAATCCTATGAATGTGATAGTTGGGAGATATCCACAGAAAGGTGGGTATGTCACAACAGAACCATGTGAAGAATGGCGCAAACTTGGGTGAGATGTTCCTTGAAGATATTGGAACTAAAATAGGTTGGTTGTTTAAGAAGTGGAAGAATATTTTGGTTGGGAAAGAGAATAAATATTGTGATAGGAAGAGGGATTTGTAGTACGACCAGAGGACAAGACTATGAGCTTGAGTCACAGTTGGATGAAGGCTCTTGCAATGAAGAAGAAGAATATTAGCCAATATTTGAAGGAGATGAAGAATCAGAAGAATCAACAGAAACTCCAAGACCAGAGCATGAGTACGAGAGACCCCAATTCTGCATACATCACCAGAGGTAAGATATAGAAACTTGCCTCCAAGTAGAATTGTAATTATAAATAGTACTAACACTGTAAATAGTGGACAAGGGAGTTCGAACTACTCAAAATGTTTTCCCAAGTGTATCATAAGGCACCATAATTGATGAAACAGACATTAAGTTGCTAATATTCAATGGAAATGGGGTGGAAGGCCCAGAGAAACATTGGTTTCTCTATGAAATCATGTTGGGGTTCGGACCTTAAAGGTCCTTAATTTTGGCAACTTCGCGGTTTTGGTGCAAAGATTGTAAGTGAAGTTGCAGTCCAAAATAGTCTTAGGGGCTTCAGGGTTGGGTCAAAGCCCCTCTTTTTGTAAATAACCCATGGTTTACGCCCATGGTATTGTAATAGTGCACTTGTATAAATAGGCACTTATGTAAAGGAGTCAAGGAGGTTTTTTGGTTATGATGATAATTTGATGCGAAGAAGCTAAGGCCTATTTTTAGGGTTAAGGTTAAGTCCCAGCTGAGTGCATGGATGACCTTTGCAACTGAGTGCACAGAGGGTTTTGGAAGGAAGGATTTGCAGCTGAGTGTGCAGATCAGAACTGTGTGTTTTGTAAAGAGTTGAATATAAACGCAGTTCTGTGGACGTAGCCCCTACACTGGGGGTGAACCACGTATATCTTGTGTTGTGGTGGTTCTTTTATGTTGTTTCTGTTATGGTTTTATGCATTTTATAAGTAGATGAATGTTAAAGTAAGATAAACTATTAAGTATTAACTTTGCTGTGAATTCCCAGTTAAAGGTTAAGCAAGAAACTGTCTTTTTATCTAAACTACGAAGCTATTTAAGTAAATATCGAAGCTCTGTATTGCATCATTAATATTTGTTAAGGCTAAAGGTACAGTAATACCCCTCTTGCACCTGTAGAAACCTAATTCTGCGGCATCCCATAGCTGTTTCAGGTGAGACTACAACCTGTTCGTAGGTTTTTGCCGAAAGGGCCAACACTGTGGGTCTATTTGTTGGTGCGAAGATAAGAGTATAAGAACTCGGGTCTGCCCTAAGCCCAACAAATTGGTTCCGTTGCCGGTTGAACTAGTATCTGCTTTAAGAGGGATCTACGTTGTACCTAGAGGGATATGTTTTGGGGGCCCTCAGCAAAAGAAATCAGTGACTGGATTGGAGATACCTATCTGAAATTTGTTGAACAAGAAAATAAGGATCCTCGTCGTAGCTCAGACGACTTCTTGCAAAGGTACATTTTTTCTGATATTTATGAATTTTTTTTTGCTAGTATCCACAAAGAATTGCACCAGTGGTCATCTAGGTTGACAGAAAGAAAGACAAACTTCAAAGAAGATCAGTCTCCTGCCTGGACCCCAGAAATAATTAAGCTGTTGAAAAGTGTGAACAATGTGGTATCAAGAGCTGTTGACTTCTGGACAACGTGAACCCTTGAAGCATTTGTGAAGGAGTTCTCCATCGACACACATACTCCTTTCAGCAAAGCAGAAAGATAGTTTTTCAAAGGACCAAGGGGTAAGTAACTGAATTCATTAAGTTTGAAAATTAAAATGCTCTTGGCTGAGAAACGCATATTGTTTATCGAATCAGATTGCTATAGTTATTGCCACTAACCTATGTTTGGAAGTGAAAGTGACTGCGACGAGAAAAGTGGTTTGCTTCGCAATGGTAAA
>LPNX010906685.1:270798-308193 GCA_001517045.1 Pseudotsuga menziesii | reverse complement strand
TTTAAAGGAACTGGATCAGAGGATCCAGAGCAGTTTTGGTTCTTATGCGAAGCTGTTTGGACTGCTAAGAATATTATGGATCAAAATACCAGAAGAGCACAACTGGTCACCTCTTTCAGAGACTGAGCTTTGACCTGGTTTATGAATTTTTCCAGTACTCAGAACTATATCTTGGCTGATATTAAAAAAGCAATGATCAAAGAATTCAAGAAGCCTAAATTAGAGTCATAGTGTATAACTGAACTGAAGGAAATTTAGCAGAAGCGAGGTGAATCAGTTTGGGACTTTGATCAGAGATTCAAGGTTCTATTGGATCAAGTTAGCTTCACTATTGGACCAGAACAAGATAAAGAATGGTTCATTGCAGCACTATTGCCTCATATCAGGACTCCACTTATGCAAGAGAAGGTTGTTGATTAGCAAGAGGCGTTGGAAATTTCCATGAAACTTGAAACAACTCCTGTTGGAGATAATTCTGGAATAGCCGAGATATAGACACAATTAGCAGAAATGGCTTTGGAGCTTCGCGACATGAAAAAATGGAAATCTCTTCGAGAAGAGGTTTGGTTTACACGATGTAAGACATAAGGTCATGACAAAGAACAGTGTCCTGCAATAAGAAATTATTTGAATACTGGTGCACCAAACCCGTTTAACCCTAATGTCCTATATTGTGAGATCTATAGAACAAATGGCTAGCATTGACCTAAATATTGCTACCTGCTGCAGAGATATGTTCAAGTACCTAAGAATCCCTACTGCAAGTTCTGTAAGTCAGTTGGACACAACGAAGATGAATGTCGCAGCTTTGACCTCATGAGAAAGTGAACCTATGATGCTTATAGGGTAAAACCCGATGCACAAGGCAATGATGGATATGTTTACCGTGGTAGTACATCAGGTCGAGGTAATTTTAGAGGTCATGGTCATGGTGGTATGCCTGGAATAGGTCGAGGCCAGGTTATTTGCTATAACTGTAATAAGGCAGGACAAGTAGCTAGAGACTGTTAGAACCCAACTATGACATGTCAATATTACAAAGCAGTCGACCATGTGATTGAGCAATTCCCGCAGTTGATAGCCAATATACAAGAAAGAAATTGTGCTCCTACTCAGAAATTTTAGATGATTGCTGTAAAGAAAAGACCTGTCCCAGCCCTTCACATTGTTACAAGGAGTGGAGCTATGACGCAGGTGCAGAATAAGGGGAAACAGCCTGACGAGGCTTGGGTCCGCAAGACCCCAGAGAAAATTCCAGCCTTCGATGTTGGAAGAGAAAAAGAAACATTTATGGAAGCTAGAAAATACTTTGCTGATCCAAGAACATCAGTAGCAACTACACAACAACATCAACAGCAGTTACAGTTTCAAGAAGCTTCATCAGATCAAGTAAGTACACTAACATCATTTTTGCAGAGTTGTATGAAGCTATTAAGAAATTAGAATTCTTTGAATGAGTTACAGAAATTTATTGCATCTTGCGAACCTCAACAAAGCTCTGATAGAGGAAAAACTATTAATAAAGTTAGAAGGACTGGAAGAGAAATGAGATTGCATGCTCAGATAGGAGATTATGACATGACTGATATCATTTTAGACCTGGGATAAGAAGTGAATGTCCTAACTAAGAAGACATGGGAACAAATGGGAAAACCTACACTTGAATGGTCTCCCATATAGTTGAGATTATCCAATCAGCAGAATATTGTGCCCTTGGGAAGATTCCCTAGTGTACCAGTGGATATTGATGGAGTGAGTACCTTAGAAGATTTTGAAGTCATTGAAATAATTGATGATAGCAACCCCTATCCAACCTTGCTAGGAATTGAATGGGAAATAGACAATGATGCAGTAATCAACCTTAAGAATAGACAGATGAATTTTGAAGGGAAAGGCTTGAGAGCCATAGTTCCATTGGACCCTTCTCAAGGAGAAAGGTACACAGAGCCAGTCTGAGATGAAGATCAGGATGTTTTGGATCATATTTACAACATCACAGCTAAAGAAGAAGACTATGTTAACCCTACTGCTGAAGGTATAATGGATTGGTAGTGTGACAGTTCTTGCATGACTGACTCGGACAAAGGCCTAGAGAATTGGCAGAATAGACTTTATGAGCTACATGGACATCGATGTGCCAGAATTACCAAGTCTATCAGATGGGTTGGCTCACAGACAAGAGTCTTACCTACTTTTGATGGATTGAAAGACCCAGAAGATTTTATTGTACAATTCTCAGAGAAAGTACTAGATTCATAGAAAATGGAGACTCTAGATTCAGTATTCAGAGCCATGGCTTCCGGATGGTGGAATGGTCATAAAAAGTATATTCATAGTTGGGGAGCTTGTCAAAATTTTCTTCTCCTGAGATTCATAGATCAACCTCAGGACGTACGAAGCAGATTTAATGGGAAGACTAGCCCTCAGGAACATTTGGAGCTGTGTTATGAAGCATGGAAGCATGTACCTTGTGAAGAATGGGTACATAGGTTTGTACACACTCTGGAACCTGTGGCAAAGAACTGGTATGCGGAGGTGGAACTTCGCCATGGTACTGTAAGTTGGGATAGTCTTGTTGATAGTTTTGTGCTCACATTTTCTATTAATGAGGTTTTCCCTACTTTGGACATAGCTATTAGGTTGATCCATACTAAGGTGTTTGATGATAAAGAAATAGCAGAGTACCAACCTAATTGGAAGGAACAAGAAGCTAATGCAGTAGAATGCTATAAACTTGTTGTTGATGAAGACGATGACCCTCGCAACATTAATATTCTTGAGTCAGAACGACATTGCGAAGTACATGGACCAGCAGTCGAATCACCTGAAGTGACTCAGCCCTTGAAGACAAGGAAAGTAAACATTGGATCAGAGGAAATTCCTAAGTACGCTACCATTGGAGATTATTGGGATGAAGAAATGGTGAGCAAAGTGACTGAACTTCTCCATGAGTATCAGGACTTATTTTTGACAAAGTTCTAAAAAATGAAAGGTATCCTTGGTGATATAGGAGTGATCAAAATACCCTGAAAGCTGATGTGAAGCCTGTGAAGCAGGACCCTTATAGGCTGAATTCTAAGTATAAAGAAAAAGTTAGGATGGAGCTAGATAAGATGCTCGCTGCAAGAATCATTGAGGTTGTCGAAGAAATTTTGTCGTGGTGTCAGGATGTGTCAAAGGTCTGTATTGTGTCAAAGACCCTTATTGTGGTGCTACCAAAGTTACTGGTTGTGCCGAAGAAGAAAGGTGCGTCGAAGCTTAAAATTCGACCATTGGGAAAAATCAGATTTGGCGGTGCCGGTACGTTAACTGTATTAACTGCTGTAATGATGAGATTTTGGGGAATCTAGCGCCGTTTGGACAAGATCTACAACCGCTCTATCAGATTTGGTGTCTTCAATGCCCAGTTATGGAAGATTTGGCTGTTGGATTCTATAAGAAGACACCCAGGCCTACAAATTTGCATTATGCATTTTCTTGAGATTTACAGTTCAGTCCATGTCAACTGATCACAAAGTCCAAGAATTGTTGAGAGAATTCAAATAGAGGGGTCTGCAGAACCTTGTGAGCAACCCACCCACTTCTGCACCTTGCGAAGAGAATCCCCCAACACTGAATCAACCAATGCAGAAACGATCTACCAGGAAGAAGTTTAAGCTAGAAGCTTGCTCTAAGCAGAATGAAGATAGGCACAAGCCATCAGGGAAGACACCGGAGGATCCCGAGATGAATCCTTCTAGTTTCGTAGAGGTCCCACCTGAAGGTTTTGAAGACTTCTATGAGGATGAGAATGTTGCATTGAAACATCCACCATATCTCCTACCTGTTCAACCAGGAGTTCAGCCACCTCGGCGGATAGCCAAGTTCACGTTACGCACCCCTTCATTGCCACAGGGTGTGTAGTTGGTCGAAACGATGATAGGAAAAATAGACCGACTCAAGTATGCAGACCACGATATGAATGATCATGGGAAGTTTCCATAGTTCACACCTGGAACATACTTGCAATCCGTCCATTATCCGAAGGCCAGAACGACATTTCTTGAAGTGAAACAGTGGGCTACTGGCTTGGAGAAGGCTAGCTTGTTGAAGATGCTAAATGTCCCCCACTTCGGTCGCAGCACGTAGGTTACCGTGGTGGTCAAGCAGCTATTGGCGTTGGCGCATGATGGGAACCTATGGATAGGAAGCAAGAAAATAGCTATTAATGGAGAGCTAATTCATAGGATTACAGGCTTGCCGAAGGAAGGGCTTGATCCTGGAATTGAATTTGTTTCAAAACATGAAGATACGAAGCTGGCATAACACATGAAGGACCGCTTCGACCTAATGAAAGGAAACCAAGGGTATCAAACCTAGACAATCCGGTACCAAAACATTCGCTTCGCTGCAGAGCTCCTAGCATGCAAATTAATGCGGAAGTATAGACCGAATGAAGTACCTGCCCCAATTGTCAATATTGCTACGAACTATACCGAAGGCTACAGTTACAAATGGGCAGAGTACGTTGCTAGGGAATTCCTTAAATATGTCCGCGATGCGCAAAAGAAAGGTAGACCCTTTCATTACGCATGGTTGATAGTGATTATCACACTGGTAGGATGGAGAGAACCTACTGAGGCACAGTTTGTTGATGTGCCTCTGCAGATGCCTGGTGCAATAAGGTATGCATCACTTTGGGTCTCGCAGGATAAGGCCTTGCAGCAGATGACAAACTATGTGTTCACCTTCTATGCGATCAACATTTCGTATGAGATCCTGAAAACACCATGGCTCAGTAATGAGCTCTTTTATCAGTATGAGGGAGTGGCCAACTTCAAGGCCAACATGCACAATGTCTTCATCCAGGCCCACGCAGATGACAAACATGCATGTTGGAAGTTGCCATACATGGTGACCCAGGAAGACATCGTCACAGTAGTTAAGTAGTGTCCGACTGAATGGATGAAAGACACAGGGACAAAGCCCAACATTCCAGTCCCTCCAGTAATAGATGTGGGCGTAGGTCCTAGTCAACCGTAGCAGAATGAACCACTCAAAGAGAGTGAAGAACAAACTGATTTGCAGCAAAGCAGAGATGACCAGGGTGGAGATGACGAAGGTGATGATGAAGAAGAAGAATTGGTCAAAACCATATCAGACCCCAATCACCCAGATAAGCGCAAGTCTCCAGAGGCAGAGGAAGTGACTAAGCCTCAGCCTAGAAAGAAAGCAAAGGCGTCAAAGGGGAAGAATATAGTCGAAGATCCCGCTTTGATGGTCGAAGAGCTTGATTAGGCTCTGATGAAATCCACGGAAGTATTGTCCAGCAAATGGTCATAGTTTTCATCCACACATCTTGATGCACTCGGTGGTGTAGCACAGTGAATTACAGAATTGAAGGAGTTAGCAGAAAGAACAGCAACTAGCGCCGCATCAAGCAGTGCCCTAGTAAGCGCCCAGCCTGACACAAGGAAATGGCCAACTAGAAACAACAGAGGGAAAGTACCAAGGGCAGCCCTCATAATAACTGATGCAACATCTCGCTCGCATATGAGCATGACAGTTGGGATAGATTACACCAAGTTGTCTATGCCAGAGCTATATCTTTGTTAACTGGAAATCATGAAGGAGATCCAAGAACGAGACAGCTACTCACAAATGCAGTTAGAAAATTCCACGAAGCAGAGTGAGAGCCTCGTAGTGCAGTTGGAAGAAGCTGAACAGAAGAAGAGGGAAGTAGAAAGAAAGCAGGTTGCACTGGCGCGAGTATTGGATGAGGCGTGTCGAAGTCTCCCTGACTTCGACATGCAAGCTGAAGAAGAACCGAAGCAAAGAATCGTCAAGCTAAAAGACTATGCACAACAGTCTTGAAGCCTGATAGAGAAGATGAAAGAAGAACACGAGGCTCAGATTGTGGAGCTTCAACTTCGCATCATTCCTGAGATTCCACCAGAAGTGAGGGAGCAGCGTCACAGAGATATTCAGGCCTCAGCAACCAAGATCTCAGATCTTGTGAGTAGTGCATCAAAGCTACTGGACAAAAATATCGAGGCCTAGGGAAAGTTGCAGGACAACCCAGAAGTAGAAAAGCTGTAAGAAACCATCAAGCAACGACAAACAGAGCTAGACGCAGTAAAAGTAGAAATTAAGACATTGCCTCCTATGCAGAAGATGCTTAAGGTGAAGCATAGCAATGAGATCCAGTGAGAGATTGAGGCATGTAGAAGGAAAGAAACACTATTGCTGAAGTCTATGCAGCCCCTTGTTAACGAGGCCTTGGAGTTGAGCACTGCTGTAGACAACTAGCTCAAAGTCTTGAAGGAGTATGATGTGTTCGAACAGGAAAAGGCCAATGAAGCATCTACAACAACATTGCAGGAGATAGTAGAGAAGGAACAAGCAGCCGAAGATATCATACGTAGCCTCAACAAGCAATTCACTATCTTCGCCAACAAGATTCTCCCTTTGGAAAAGTAGCAGAGTGTCCCGGGATGGGACACTGGTGAGTCTTAGGGGCATGTTGGGGTTTGGACCTTAAAGGTCCTTAATTTTGGCAACTCCTTAGTTTTGGTGTGAAGCTTGTAAGTAGAGTTGCAGTCCAAAATAGTCTTAGGGGCTTCGAGGTTGGGTCGAAGCCCCTCTTTTTGTAAATAACCCATGGTTTAAGCCCATGGTATTGTAATAGTGCACTTTTATAAATAGGCACTTATGTAAAGGAGTCAAGGAGGTGTTTTGGTTATGATGATAATTTGATGCGAAGAAGATAAGGCATATTTTTAGGGTTAAGGTTAAGTCCTAGCTGAGTGCATGGATGACCTCTGCAGTTGAGTGCGTAGAGGGTTTTGAACAAAGGTTAAGTCCCAGCTGAGTGCATGGATGACCTCTGCAACTGAGTGCACAGAGGGTTTTGGAAGGAAGGATCTGCAGCTAAGTGCGTAGATCAGAACTGTGTGTTTTGTAAAGAGTTGAATATAAACGCAGTTCTGTGGACATAGCCCCTACACTGGGGGTGAACCACGTATATATTGTGTTGTGGTGGTTCTTTTATGTTGTTTCTGTTATGGTTTTATGCATTTTATAAGTATATGAATGTTAAAGTAAGATAAACTGTTAAGTATTAACTTCGCTGTGAATTCCCAGTTAAGGGTTAAGCAAGAAACTGTCTTTTTATCTAAACTGCAAAGCTATTTAAGTAGATATCGAAGCTCTGTATTGCATCATTATTATTTTTTAAGGCTAAAGGTACAGTAATACCCCTCTTGTGCCTGCAGAAACTTGATTTTGCGGCACCCCATAGCTGTTTCGGGTGAGACTGCAGCCTGTTCGCAGGTTGTTGCCGAAAGGGCCAACATTGTGGGTCTGTTTGTTGGTGTGAAGATAAGAGTATAAGAACCCGGGTCTGTGCTAATCCCAACAAATCATATGGACTGTGCGTCAAGTCTAGGATGAGGACATAAAGAAAGAAAATATGGTCACGACTTTGTGATTTCATGCACTAGACTAGTACATGAAATTTTCTATAGTGCCAATAGGATTTCCGTAGAAAACACTTGACCATATTCAAATCCAAATGATAGATGAGTTTAGAAATCCAAAGTCTGAGTCAGATTAAATTATAGAGATTAAAGAAATCAAGAAGATACCTACAGACTATGTCTGGGACTTTGAAGATATATTCCAGACATTAATGGCCAAAGTGATTTTATAGATGTTAGATGTACAACACAAGGAATGGTTCATTTCCTCCTTGTTGCCACACATCCATATCCCATTGATGCAACATAAGATTGTGTTGTAGACAGAAGATATGGAAATAGAAATGAAACTAGAATCCTAGCTGATTGGAGAAACTGGTGCAGGAATGATGTAGATTCAATCAAAATTGTCTACTCTTACGGTGCAACTCCAGGACATCAAAAAAGGAAAGGAAGTTTATGAAGAGATATGGTGTACAAGATGTAGAACATATGGAAACCACAAACATAGTTGTTCAAAAATCATGAATTATGTCGAAAGAGGAGCATTTTACCCAATAAAAACCCAAGGAATGCCTTAGTGTAGAATATGTCATACTAGAGGCCATAGGTTAGAATAATATTTGTATTTACAGAATATTGTAAGCACACTAGCTAGTATGTATTGTAAATTTTGTAAATTGGTAGGACATGATGAGAAGGATTGTAGAGCATTTCAACTATTGCAAGAGAAAATGGTGGATACGTACTTGAGGAAGACTGATGAGAAGATGCAAGTTGAACGAGAGCAGCCTCAGTATCAACATGCTTAATATCCACTAGCACAATCTCAACAACCATAATATCCTTAGCCACAATATCAACAAAATCAGTATCCGCTGCAGCAACACTACCCTCATCCAAGGGGGGCTGGAAATTTTCGAGGTGGAGGATAACAAAAAGGAGAAGGAGGATTTGGTTGAGGAAGAGGCCAAGTCATATGTTATAACTATCGATAACCATGAAACTTTGCATGATATTGTGCAAGTCTTGTGAAGACATGTACGTACTGTAAAGCATTTGATCATATTGTTGAACAACGTTCGCATTTGATTGCAAAATGACAGGCTTGAAACATGGGAAATCCCAACCCTGTGAAGAATACAAATACGAACCTGAACCCCAACCAAAACATCCAAATTATTTCTATCAATCCAAGAGAACCAAATATTGCTGTCATTACAAGAGGAGGTGATGCAACGAGAGCATAACAAAATACACAACATGGACAACTGCATGTGCGATTAGTGGCACCAAAGAAAGTACCATTCGATATCTAGAAGGAGAAAGAAGTATTTTTGGATGTGTGACAGGAACTCGTTGATACCAATTAAGTGTCAACTTCTAGACAAGTAAAGGCGATGCCCAAAATATTTGAGCAATTACTCAGGAAGAAACCACTAAAAAAGGTTAGTAAGGTCAAAGAATTTTTTCAAAAGTTGTTTAGCACTAATACATGATAGTGATGTTGTCACATAATTGAAATAACTCATAGAATAAAATCCAGAAGCCCTATGACCTAAAATAATATTTAACCGTGTCGGGAAAAGATTAAAAACTCAATGCAAATTGCTAATGACTGCGCATATAGGATATTATGATATAGATTATATCATATTATATTTTGGCTCTGATGTCAATATCCTGATAAGACAGACATGGGAAATCATGAATACACCATGAATGGATTGGTCTCCCATTTATCTAAGGATAACGAATCATTCAAAGGTTATACCCATTGGTCAACTAACTCAAGTACTTGTCAAAGTAGAAGGCCTAAGGACATATGCAAAATTTGAAGTGATCGACATTATCGATTATACAAACCCATATCCTGTACTTTTTGGGATTGATTGGGTGATAGATAACCAGACCATAATTAATTTAAAGAAAATAATCTTGTCATTTGAAGATTAAGATATAAGGGTGGTCGTGTCAATTGATCCACTCTAAGGGAAGAGATATGTCGAGCCAATGAATATTGAAGGCCAAGGTATTTACCTGGAACAACTATATAATATAATGTCTTTGAGAGACAACTATATAAATACAACAACAGATGGAAAGATAAGTTGGTTGAGTATTAGCTCTTGTACATCCGATTTCAGTGAAGCATTAGAAGATTTCCAGAATCAACTGCATGAAGTTTCCATGCAAAGATGCGCAAGAATTACAAGATCTTTGTGATGAGTAGGAGTCGAGGTAGGAGAGGTACCTACATACGAAGGTTTATCCAACCTTGTATATTTTTTGCTGTAATTTGAAGCAAAAGTCACAGAATCACATCAATTGTCCTCCTTCGAATTTTTATGAAAGCTATGCCTGATAAATGGTGGTGTACACATAAAAATCTATCTTTGAATGGCCGCAATGCAGAAGATTGTTGGAGATTAGATTTGGAGAAGATATTAGTTATAATGATTGTAAGTACATAGGATTGACAAATATTGACAAACATATCGAGCATTGTTGCACGACATGGCAAGAGTATACATGACAAGAGTGTTTCCATCACTTTATATATACATTGGATATGGTACGAAGGAATTGGTACACATCAGTAGAGCTAAGACAAGGAACTATCGAGTGGAAATAGTTAGGTAAAAGATTCACACACACATTTTAGTTTTCAAGTGATCATCCAACAATTGATCTTGCACTTCAGATAATTAAAGATAATATATTTGAGGAAATCCCTATCGCAGCTACAAATTTTCGTCATTGCAGCATGATAATACACCATTGGATGGAATGTTACATTGTCACAAGAGAACCAGATGATGATGAACCGCTCGACATAAGCATACCTGAGTCAGAAGGTATGCACACAGTGGAAGGATTTGGCATTTCCAGAAACCAATTTCTATGTCCACTTCAAATTAAGAAAGTAAATATTGGCTCGCCTAGAAACCCAAAGTTCGCCAATATTGGAGATTATTGGGATGATGAGGCTATGGGGAAGGTCACTAATTTGTTGCATGAATTCCAATATGTGTTCTCAACCAAATTTTAGGAGATGAAATAAATAGTTGATGACCTCTACGAAATGAATATACCTTTGAGGCTCGATGCAAAATCGATAAAGTTGGAGTGTGCAGAAGTGTAGAAGAGATTGGTTCGATCTAGGTTGTGCATGGATGTGTAGTAGAGTCAAGTAGAGGAAGGCCAGTGACAAAATATAAGAGAGAAAGAGAGAAGAGAGAAGTATGTATACATAAGAAATGAATATCTAGTGACATAGGCTACATCTTAGTGCGTATACCAAAGGTGCCATATGTTTCTCATATTAGATGAAGAGCACCTTTTTGTTTTTTCTTGGATGGGTTTCTACGTTAGATTCTGTGTTATATGTGTGAATGTTGAATGTGTTTAAGTTGCATGGGTATATGTTGTTGTGAATGAATGCTTATGTATTTTATTATGAATGAGTTTAAATATATCAGTCACACTATTATAGGTTGAATGCATATATGCTGCACTAGGGTTATTATTATATTATTTGAAAAGGAAGAAGTGTGTCATGACCTAACTATGCATAGTAAGCATAAATAATCCATCCACAGCCTTTGATCGAACACCTTGGCCAAAGGCCAAGGGCCGTGGAATTCCCCACCCAACTACAGAAACCTGGTTCTGGAAGTTACCAATAGAAAGATATCTCGGATGAGACTGCACCTGCATCGTAGGTGTTGTTGACTAGGATTTTCTCTGTTGTATGATATCTTGAGATTTGTTGTGCACACAAGAGAAGGGACTAAACCTAGGTTGAAGAGATGCGACAAGGCCAAAAATGTATTATTATGATGGTCACACAATAATATGGTATGTACATGATTTTTTCATTAATGAAGTCACACTAATTGAGTCATCTTTGGTATAGTTGATAGTCATTGGATCATTTAGTTCCCAATTTGTTATTTGGTTTGAAATTGCAAGTGAATTCTTGATACACGAATGGATATTAGACATGCATGTTTAGGAATATGATTGTAAAACACTACAATAGATCCTATGCATTCAGGGTACCTATTTCACACCTCATTTTAGAGTTAAAATGCTTAATTTGAACACCTACCTTATATAAAACCCAAAAAAACTCCCAACATATCCATGGGACCTATAATCACAAGCATAACATTATCATTCTTCTAGCTAAGTCGCATCATGCATTAATTTAAACTTTCTTAGTGTAATAAATAACTTCAAACTTGGGAAATGGAAACATCATAGAACAACCAAGAATATATATGAATCATAATTATGAGCAAAGGTAGGCCAAATTTTTTGATAATGAATTAGATGTTGGATAAATGAAAAATGTTTGACAAGTATTATCTGGGATTTTGGATACAAATTTTCGCTATGTAAAGACAATGTTGGTTGGTTGAGGTAGAGCTTATGTAGATGAAGAGTTGTGTTGATGTCTAGAGATCCTTCTAGATTCTATGCTTCTTCTTTCCAAAATATGAGATTTCCTATACAAGTGAATAATTCCTATATGGTAGTGGTTGTAGAATTCACCCACAAGTAATGTTATTTTTTCTTACGGATGGTTCATAATAAAAATAAGTTTATATATATATATATATATATTTGATGTTATCATCCCACGAAAAACATATTATCTAAGATTTGGTTAATCATCATTTAAACTCTTAAACAATACGCACAAATCATACTTGTATTATAAGCACCTACATGAAATTAGTTATGTGCCAAACTATTTGGTAAAAATCCAAGTTATTATTCTCAATGTGGATTACCAGCTGGTCCATAGTCTGGAAACATTGAATGTGGAACTATGGAGTCATTGGTTGTGCAATATTTAAAGAATCAACATCGACAATTCCCTGCTCTTCCTCCTTTGACTTTGTTGCATCCAGATATATGTCTTGAACCTAGAAGGGCTCTAGAAGAACCTTTTAACATAGCAAGATGACTAATAACTTGTGAGTGTAGAACAAAATATGGTGGAATGCATGGGCGTAGATGTGATCTACATATTGTATTTTATTGTTTCGTAATTTTGCATACATGTCTTGATGATCCTGGATTATTGCCTTTAGCTACATTTTTGGTAATTTCTACCCATATTGCTACTAGAATTTATGTAGGAGAATTGAAGAACCATAATATAATTTGAGACCAAAATACAATGGCTTCCATGTCTGAAATTCGATAGAAGCCTGTCGATAATTCGACAACCACAATTTTTTTTGTCGTCGGTGGCATGTCGTCGGATATTCGACTGCATGCCAAACCCTGTCGAATTGTCGATGTTATATGTCATTGAATTTTAAACTCCCATATTGTTGAAAATCTAACTTATGTTTGTTGAATTTGAGACAGTTCCTTTGTAAAATTTTGGGCTTATGTTGTCAAATATCAGACTCCCACAGTGTCGAAAATACGACTTATCTTTGCCGAATCTGAGACACTTCCTGTTTAAAATTTTAGGCTTATGCCATTGAATTTTGTGCTTATACAGTTGAATATCTGACGGGTGCTAGTTGGTTTTCCAATGGCATCCGACGGATCGCTCTTGTCGGACTTATGCCAACCTTGTCGATCGATTTTCATAGATTGTCAAATAACTGATGGGTGCTATTCGATTTGTTGATAACATCTGATAGATTGCTCTTGTCGGACCTATGGAAACCTTGTCGAATGATCTTCACAGAGCATCAGATAACCAATGGGTGTTATTTGATTTGTCGACGACGTCCGACGGATTGATCTTGTCAGACTTATGGAAACCTCATTGGACGATCATGACAAAGCATTGGATAACCGATGGGCTTCTATATAGTTAAAAAAATATACCACCTATTTATCGACTCCTATTTATATCCCACCTAGAGGATTAATTTTTCATCACTAAACATATAAAGAAGGGGTAATTCACTATTAAAAACAATGCAACCCATGCACACATAAATGTATATATGAAAAAGAAAAAATTGAAAAATAAATTACTCATTGTACGTTCAGGATTTCTAGGCCATTATGTAGGAACACAAAATCCTAAACTATGTTGGGGAAGCATCTAAAAACATTATTATACGAATAACATTTAACATATAAGTAGTATACACTAAAGAAAAATTGATGTAAGGGGATCATTGGAATCACTAAAATCACGTCTCGTTTGTATGTAAGGGGATTACCTTCAAACTTCAACATTTCAAAAGTTGCATCAACTAAATGAGGCATGTTTGAAGAATGCTATGGTGAAAAGTTGGCAGGGAAATGAGGAGCTTGTATGTGAACACCAAGTAAAATACTGTAGTCATTAACTTTCTTAGCTTATAATAATATGTTGCAATCACACTCTATTGGTCTACAAGCACACATTATATCACCACAAAAACCTTGTCAAAATATTTACAGAGATAATATTTAGGCAGATGATGAGATACCAAATTAAATAACAACACTAAATTTCACCTTCACAAGATCTCCCAATTCCTCACTACACTCTAGCTTGTCCTGAACAAATCAGTTCTCCAATAGGTTTTTCTTGTTATTATTTCCAACTAGTCATGAAATTTCCAATAACTCAAAGGAATTCAACTTTCCTTTGTTAGAATACTCCCAAAATATTGGAGAATAGGTTTTTTCTACCTATGATGTACTAGAACACTCTAAAAAATTATGGCATAGATAAGAAGGTCAAATTGATACATTGCACAACCCTTCTAATTAGTTATAAGCATGGAAAACAATGTCATATTAGTAAAAAAACCTAAGAAAGAATAATGTTGCATTTAAAAAAAAATTATGTTCTTCAGCCTTCACTTTTATGTTTTAGCCTTCTTATGTAGTCAAATCATATAAAGTATTATAAGCCTCGGTATTTGAATCAATGGTTTTATTGTTACTCAAAGTTCTAATGTAATTGTCTTATTTATACAACTCTATTTCATATTTTTAGAAGGTAGAAAATGATTAAGAATATCAAACCATTTGCATATCCAAAATCAATGAAAAGTAGTTCACGGTACTACAAACTTCATTTGAAAGTCAATCAACTCACTAGTAGTTGAATAACCCCTCTACAAAGAGTGTGCCCTCTACAATGAGGAAATGCATAAAGACATTAATTTGCAAATTAGTTGCATGAGATAATTAACTTGCAAAAAACCTCATACAAACATAAGGTTTATGTCTGTATATATCAAATATTACTATTTCATTAGCATGAGATCATTGATTGACAAATATTTTGTAAAATTAAATATTCAGTATCTAACAAAATAATTATAGCTATCTGAGTCCATTGATTATCCATCTTAAATTTTTTTGTATAAATGGAGAATCCTTCATTGCTAATGCATATCCTTAAAGAAACATACAAAATGGCCCTGAGAACGAATTGAGAATTGAGTAATTTTGTGTGTGAATTGAGAATAGAGTAGTTTTGAAGGAACCAACTAACAGTTAACCAAACTCCATGTGACTAATTAGTTAAAAATGTGATAAATATATAACTAACCAGCTTAGCTTCCACCTCAGACAACTCTTCTGACTCTCTGCAAGAAAAATATCCCACCACAGTAGGCATAGAACATCAAAAGCATATCAAAAACTTCAGATAGACAATATCAGAGTAAGAGAAAAGAAATATTTGTAAGTAAAACACACCTTTCCTCTGTGAATATTTCCCACAATTACCACAATCCAAATGCAAAGAACAAGATTGTCGTAACATGATGACTCCATTTCCAAGATAACTGTACCAATTTAAAATGAAGTTAGAGTCTAAATCAAAATACCATAATCAAGAAACATCTACATTAATTTTTTCACATAATGTGTAGAAATGAGGGGAAGAAGAGGGGAAACTAAGGAAGGTTAAAACCCCTCACATTTTAGAGTATGCAATGGGATATAGGGAACATGAGATGCTAAAAGTTAAAACATACAAAAAATAAACATTAGAAACAATAACCATGCATTCCTATATATCTATCATCAAGGAATAAGACAGATAAACAACCATCAAATTCCACATTTACTATGTTGAACAAGTCACTGATTTTCTTATTAGTAGTGAAAATGAAAATACAGTGTTCAATCAATGTCCACATGCACACAATCCACGATATCTATACGGAATACAAAGACATGCACAATCAAAAACATCGATACATTACAAGCATAATGAACAATGATAACTAAAAGCCTAAACTCAAAGTACAAGTGGAAAAAATATAAGTCACCATAAATGATTGAACATCATTGTCAGTATCATATATGATCCTGGTTATTGAGATGCCTCTGCAACGTAAACTTCATTGTCACTTCTTTAGTCGAGGGACTAAGAAAATCCTCTGAAGTGTGTAAACACCAACCATAAATTGAACTAACTGCAACTGCCATATAATCCACAAATTCTAGTGTCTGACCTAAATAATTACACCTTGAACTTAGGACCTGTTGTACCAAGAATATCTTGATATACAGGGGTATCCGAGTATAACTTCCATAAAATGTAACATCACAAATTTACATTTCCATTTATGAGACCCACCATTGTGTTTATATCTTTTGTGTTTTTTGTCACAATTAGCAAGAGGGGTTTTTCAGAAATAGTATTCCATCCAACTCATCACCCTAAATTCTTAGTCATACTCCTAAAGAATTAAAACTTGGTTGGTGGCTTGAAATGCCACCAAGGCCACCATCTTCATTGATGAAGTAGAACCTCTATGGAAACTTGTATATGTCATAATTGTTGATATAACATGTATGTAGACAATTGAATAATTTTGTACTTGTCATGTCCATATTCATAAATGAAACCCAACAAGATATTATGTTATAATAAACCATTTATGTCCACATATTCTATGATTGGATTGTGTAGGATGGCATATTGCAAAATTCTCAATTTTTCATCCTTCTAGCCAATATGAATAACAAGCAGACAACAAAATCAACATAGGTCCATGCACCATAAATAGTGGAGCACTACGGTATATTAAATATTTTCAATACCACTTAAAAAATACCCCATCACAAAAATATGAACTGGGGAATCTCTCCATGTCTAGAACTCGATTGAAAGTAGCTAAAAACAGGTCAACCCGTGCAAAAATAATAGCTTGAGCAAGCCTAATGATTAAGAATATGTGTTTCCTCTTTTGAGGTCACAAGTTAAAATACAAATGTAGGTATGGCATGTACACCTCTGTATACTTTAACAATTAAATAACTAACATGACCCTAAAATTAGAATATATGGTTTTTTCTACAAATGACAAAGTTGTAACTAGTGTCCTAGTAATTTCCCAAAGTTTCTTATGGGGGAAAGTGAGTCCAGTCACTCTCTTGGGAATGTAAAAAAATGGAATTAAGAGTTGAAACCTAGGTTGATATGTGAAACATAGTTTGATTCCTAACACATATAAATAGGGTCTGAATCCCCCATTTGATTCATACACTACCATCATCATAAATCACAACTTGTTAACCTTTTGCGCATTCCCATGTTATTTCCCACTTTCTGAATAGTATTAGAGGAAGAAAACAAAATCTTGATTCCCAAATCAGATTAGTCTTGTGTAGGGGACCTTTTCCACTTCTTCTTCACACAAAAATGACTTTGGAGCACAACGTGTTTACACTTGTCTTTAAGGAAAAGGAGATGAAACAGAAAAGAAGGTCATCGATATGATGACATGCCATCCATGTTAGGCCTCTAAAGTTACATGGAACCCATTTTATCATTTGATCACTTACCATTCCTGTTTAGTTATTCTCCATTGTTTCAATTAGGTATTCTATATGTTTCTCAAGTTATTTATATGGCCACAATTTTATGTTGCTTAAGTTCAAATAAGATGGTTAATTCTTAATATTTACAAAATTTTATATTCATCCTTGACTCGTCTAAGAATCCCCTTGGAGGGTATGAAGCACACAAAAAAATATGTAGTAACAAATAGAAAATAACACCTGTGCAATTTCTTTTCACTCACGCTCTTGAATTTACACTAAGCACATAATAAAATATGCAACAAAAAACATACCTTAACACCTGTGCAACTCATTTTCACTCAATATATTTCTTCTGCATTGGGATAAATGCCAAGAATCATGTATGTTGGTTAGATGAAAATGGATTTATACTATCCAATTAGACAACCACTTTACCAACATTTTCCCAACCATAAATACATATTGTCATTGTTGTGTAGAATAAATAGCACTCAGATGAACCCAGTTAAAGTTAAACCTATCTCTTTCCCACTAGGATGGAGTCTCATGCCCTTTCATTGTGGATTTGTTTCAGAATGGTGTATCTAACTCTCTCACTCAATAAAATTTAAGTGCAACAAGGGTAACATGCATATATTTATATACTTATGTAATTCAAATAGATAAGAAACATGGAGGCTATGTCAACGTTAAAATTAGGAAACCATTTTTCCAATAGCCCACGAGGTTGAACATTATAGAAATATGTCCCTAATATCCTTAAACATCTCGGCCTCTGAATTACTTCATGGATAAAATACTGAATTATTTGAGAGAAGTACCCCACATTGTCTTCGACTCCATGTGTTTACCATTGCATCGATTGATCCTCGAGGATATAAAAAAACTCATATTTATTAATGAAACCATTGATCAAGGCATGAACATGACTAAATACATATATATAACCATGCATTTGTTCTTAGTATCATGAGGTGATTCACAAGGAAAAAGGAGTTCTTGCACCCTATAATTACACATTTTTTCCACCAATTTCATTTCCCTCCCGTCCCTTAACTGTTCTGAACTGAAGATGAAGAGATGTTTCTTTATAATGAGTGGCATGGTTGTACTTATAGCACAAATTCATAAACAAAGATGTATTTTGGCAAGGAGTGGAGGAAGAGTGCTCAATCAACAAAACTTTGGTAAAGGTTCTTCATTTAGTTTATGGGGAAAAGCAAGGAGTGGAGGAAGTGTGCTCAATCAAAATTATTTTGGTAAAGGTTCTCCATTTAGTTAATGAGAAAATCCCACAATGGGCCACTTGTATGAAGCTCTATGGATAGGGCCAAATAAGCTATCAACTTTTTATGAGTAAAGTTACCCAACAAATGATGGCCTCGAGAAATAACTAATGCTTTGAGAGAGGATTGATCACTACTGGAATGGGACACTCCATTGTCCCATTCATGTCCTCGACCCTTCCTTTTCATATCTATGTAATTTTTGTTTTAATGAGAGATAAAATTTCTTTCACTACCCCTTGGTGGACTTATGCATATGTGTGGATGCCTTTTTGATTGACAACTGCTAAAGCCACTTTCCAATTTACTATGGACTTTTCATTCTCTAATGAGTACATAGATGTGTACCAAGATGATATCATTGTTTTTTAAAAGAATAGGGATGATCATATTGGACACTTAGCAAGATTGTTGACAGGTGCAAATCCTTGAGCATATCGCTGAATTCAGAAAAACCATTTTGGGAGTCTTTGAAGGAAATATTTTGGAACACAATCTTGGAGTAAGGATTGAACCTAAAACAGTGAAGGGTATCTAGGAGATTCTTTTTACTAAAAAAAACAAGCCATTCAATATTTCTTTGGTTGCATCAATTCTGTAAAGTGTTTCAATTTCTATTTTCGCGAAAATTGGAAGGCCTATATCAAATATGCTGAAGAAAGATCATGACTTGAATCTTCCATTCCTCTTTATATGAATTGAAAATAGTATCCTCTCATCTATGCCTTTGTTTCCAATTATGTTTTTGAAACCTCATCTATGCCTTTGTTTCCAATTATGTTTTTGAAGGTTTTGGTTACAATCAATCTTGAATACGATGAAACATTTCCTGGTTCTTTTTGGGAAATATTTTGGTTAACTATCTTGATAAGATTGAGTTTGAAGAAGTGGAGAGAACAAGAAAAGAAAAACTTTGCAGATATATCAAGAAAACTTTATGTTGTTTTCTTACAAAAAAATAAGCAAGGGAGTGAGCAACCAATTACTTTCATGAGAAACACACTTCATGGGGAAAGGTTGAAGCATAGCCTAAATGGAAACACAAGCTTATGCCTTGGTAAAGGAACCTAACTACTTTCATGATCACTTTTGGAATGCTCAGATGGTAGCCTACATTCTTGATCCCATGGTGAAGGATATAATTTGGCAATATGAGAGTAGTGGGACAAGGGGTAGGTGGATCACCAAGATCCAAGACTAAGAACTTGAGTTAAATCCAACTACAATGGTTCATTGCCAAGGTTTGCCCAGGTTGATGGTTGAGAGAATCCGTGATATAGTGGAAAAGAATACCATGGAGGATCTACAACCAACCAATTAATAAATGAAAAATTGTATAACCAACCAATTATGGAATGCAATATTACATTCCTTAGAGTGGTAATGTTCTGTCTTTGCTTACTAAAGTGGAGAATGCCTGAAAGTTCCTCTGACATGTTGAGTAGTTACAACCATACACAGTGGTAATGTTCAGCAGTTACAACCCTTAAAGTAGGAGGACAAGGACTATTACAGATCATGATACAAGGGTTTCATAGCTTATGGTCATCACTATAAAATCTGTAGAAGGCTTATGGGTTTCTTTCTTGGAGAATATGGTGTCAATACAACCTATTTAAGGTAATTTTGTAAATTACATAGAACAAAGTTTTCCTGAATGTATGGTAATCACCATCATAAACTAAATGTGTGTGTGTGAACATGCATGAATACCCAATACACAGTTCAATCAAATAAAATAAAACATAATTATACCTTGATTTGTGGAGCTTCGCACTGTCTTATTTTGCTTTACCTTTCAAAACATCATTCAACATACTTCAAATTTTGTCCTGTTGCAATAATTTCATGTTAGAACCCATCAAATAAATATTTGTTTTTTTATGAAAATAACAAAACCAATCTAAATAAATACAATACTATTACAATGTAAACTACAATACTATTCAACTATTCAAGTAAATTAAATGTTAATAATAGATCACCTGATAAAACATGGAGAACCAAAAACACTATGTATATAAGGCCATCGATCACATCAAAACACCATTTCTTGCCTCTTAACTATGAAAATATTTCTTAACGCGATCTGTAACAAGTTCCAATGGATGAGTCAAATAGCAATAGTAAAAATTAAACACTAAAATTATAGAAATTACTGTTTTTAATGTATTCTTTCTTACCGTTCATTGAGTTCCTCTTTGTTTAGAGAATAATTTAATATTCTCTACTAAACATGACCAACTCAATGAAGGTGGAAGCTCTTTATGGACGATCCCCCCCCTCCCATCACTCTCAATTCCCCAAACCCAATGCATCTACTTGCAAATAGCAATTTACTGCAAATTATTTCACTCAATAGATGAAAGAAAATTTCATTAAATCATTCTTTAAATCACTCATTAAGCCATTCAATCATTCAACAGCTGAAAAAAACATTCATTAAACCATTCATTAAATCATTTATTAAACCATTCATTTAGTCAATAGCCGATAAAAAAATAAGTAAACCATTCATTAGAGCATTCATTTAACCATTTATTCATGAAACAGAAGGAAAAACCATGTAAATTTTTTTATTATAAATAAGAATTTCTCAAAATTTCTTTGGTCAGTTCCTTTTTACTTTTCTTCTCTTTAAATAGTTAGTTAGAAGCACATCTTCTGGAATTTGATCCTCGGTCTCCCTACCCGAATGCTCGCAATGTTGAATTTGTGGCAAGGGGCGATGAATTTCAGCAATAATGTAAAACATGTTTCATTAATTTATTTATATTTTTATAAATACAAGTAATTCATTTAAAAAAACATTACAAAGTTGTTTTTTTACATGGCATGGGCATATCAGCATGTTCATCATTATCCTGTATAGGCTCAACCTGTTCAGTGTTATCTGCATCTACATGCTCTGCAGTTGAATTGTGTAGTATTAGAATTAATGTTCATCATCTACAATTATCTATAAAAAATAGTAGCATATTAATAAATTCATTACCAGGAATCGAAGCATGATCTTCGTCTAGTTGGTTTACATCCACGACATGAAGGGGATCATTACTTTCCTGCTCAAAAAGGAATAAATAATTTATGTTAATTTTTTATAACGAATAAATTACATGAGAATTAATAAATTATCATTAAACTATATAGTTTTTATATACCTATGCACCAGATGGATCAGTAGAAGATCATGCAGTTTTCCCAGGAAAGCTTTTCCAGCATTCAACAATGGTTTCAAAGCCTGTTCGAAGCCAAGCTTCATGTATTCCTTAGTGGGAAATTTTTTGAACCTGTCGGCCTGCGTATTTGCATGATGCCATTAATTTTACATTTTTTTCTAGAATAAAATGAAAATAATTTTCTCTATGTTATTTGGATGCAATTTCAGGTTTTCGATACTTACATATCGGGCTGCCAAGTTTGAATAACCACCAGGCCCAAGATTTTGTTGACCAATTTTTTCCATCCTTTCCTTTGTTTCGTTATATGTGTCTGACA
Source organism: Pseudotsuga menziesii (assembly GCA_001517045.1). Taxonomy (NCBI): domain Eukaryota; kingdom Viridiplantae; phylum Streptophyta; class Pinopsida; order Pinales; family Pinaceae; genus Pseudotsuga; species Pseudotsuga menziesii. The sequence continues at coordinate 286,190 of LPNX010906685.1, read as the reverse complement.
ACCTAATCAAGTGTTGAATTATGCTAGTTGATGTTCCAAATTTGATATAAAAACTAATAATAATAAGGCTTACCATTACATTTTCGAATGTATTGCATACCTCCCTGTTCCTGGTGGTATCTTTCTTGCTTTTCTTAGACCCTTCTCTTTTCCATCTTCCACCATGGCTTTCCACTCCCTAGATGGAATCATCGAAGGTTGCTAATACCTAGGGATCTTTAATAGGTGAACCCTATACTGGTCTCGGACAATATTTAGATGTTTTCCAACCTTATGTAGGACCTTCGATGTATCGAAGGTATCTTTTTTGAATAGAAAAACCAAGCGATTAGTCAGCTCATCCTTTAAATCTTTTACCTATCTGTCCCACCCTATGTGGATGGTGGGCCAGAATATTTCAAGGAAAAACCATTTAGATGTTTATAAATACATCATTTCTTGCAAAACATTAATGCCATCATTAGTCAACATTAAAAAATATTATCGGTATATTAGACACAAATTATAAAAACTAAATTGAACAATCTATAATCACCTGGAATATTCTCTATCTTTATTGGAACAAGTTCTTCATCCACCAAAAATGTTGTCACTATTGAACCAATGCTAGTGACACGAGAAGATCTAGGAAATGCATCCACCTCTCCATATAACCCTCAATCCACCCCTTCTTCTATAACATCGGTTGTGGGTCAGTCAGCATCGAATGCACCCTCTGCTGGCCTCGAGGGTGTCACTGAGCATGTAGCCGACTTTTCAGTGGACAATAAGGGGGAAATATGTGGTGTACATAGAGTGGTTTGGTAATTGGGACCAACAACGCCTTGAACACCATTGTAAAGCTGCATAACTTCCTATAAATAAAAACCATTGTATTATAAGTTCGATATCATATAAATTTCTAAATGAATTTATATGATTATTTGGGAACTTACTTGCAATTGTCGACATCTCTGTAACAACTATTGAATATTTGATTTGATCTCTTTTATTTGTGGAACTGTCAATGTCAGAAGAACCAGTTCCTCATTTTGTTTCTCCATGGTATTATGTAGAACCCTCAACAGGTCTGCAGACCTACTAATTTCATTATCTTTCATCAACTCAGATACCTCAAACTATAAAGAGTGCTAAGTTGGTGTTTCATAAACCGAATCCCCTGTCTGGAACAAAAATATATAAAACATTGCTTAGTCTTGAAGAAATAGTCTGCGCAAAAAATTATATTAACAAAAAATGTCTATCATGATAAATTCATAGGATTACATCTAGGTTTACTTGATGTCTAGAAGAGGGTGTGTTCTGATAGATAGCTAGGGACTTATCCTGATCAGCCACCTGCAAAAAAAGTAGAGAACATTATCACATTGAACGCAATATGTAAAAGCTAAACAATACATAACAAAAATAAACATTATGCTACATTTTTTATATGTGTATAATTTTGAAGTATTTAGAATGTGGAATTACATTTAGGTTTACAGGTTGCCTCGAGACTCTAGTCGTCTGATCAACAGTTGGGTATTTTCCCCGGTCATCAACCTACAAACAAAGTAGACAACTTTATCATCATGAACACAAACATAAAAATGAAAAAATACATAAGAAAATAAACATTATGCTACACAATATACATGTGTATGATTTTAAAGTATTTCAAATGGAAAAACGCAAACAATGTTTATCTGTTGCCTTGATGCTGTAGTCAGATGGTCAATAGCTGATTGGATTCCCTGATCAACACTCTGCATGGAAAATAGATAAGATTATACAAAAAAACCGAATATACTAATGAAAATACATAAATAAATTCATAGGATTACATATAGGTTTACTTGATGTCTAGAAGAGGGCGTGGTCTGATCGACAGTTGGGGACTTATCCTGATCATCCACTTGCAAAAAAAGTAGAGAACATTATCACATTGAACACAATATGTAAAAGCTAAACAATACATAACAAAAATAAACATTATACTACATTTTTTATATGTGTATAATTTTGAAGTATTTAGAATGTGGAATTACATTTAGGTTTATAGGTTGCCTCGAGACTCTAGTCATCTGATCAATAGTTGGGTATTTTCCCCAGTCATCAACCTGCAAACAAAGTAGACAATGTTATCATCATGAACACAAACATAAAAATGAAAAAATACATAACAAAATAAACATTATGCTACACAATATACATGTGTATGATTTTAAAGTATTTCAAATGGAAAAACGCAAACCATGTTTATCTGTTGCCTCAATGTTGTAGTCAGATGGTCAATAGTCTATTGGATTCCCTGATCAACACTCTGCATGGAAAGTAGACAAGATTATACAAACAAACCGAATATACTAATGAAAATACATAACAACAGATATGTTTTTCCATCCTAAATTTTTTACAATGGAAATATCGATGTATACCTGCCGCCTTGATTTAGGTCTACTAACATCTACGGAGAGGGAGGTGCCCCTAAGAGAACCCTGCATCAAACACATACTAAAAATCACGTAACGAAACTAGAATATTCACTGAAACAATTTTAAAACATAACATTTTGATGTATACATGTTGCCTTGTGGATTGTGTACTCCTCTTTCCTTCTGCTGGGGTGATGAGCCCCCCATCGCCTCCTTGCGAAGTCAACATAGGAAATTTAATATAAAATTATAATTATATTCTAATGAAAAATCCTATAAATGTTATAATAATTAATAAAATATTGGGTAAACTGTTGGATGTACCACAACCATATTAGCCGTGTTTGTATCTACACGATTCAAATTGTAATTAATAAATAGTTCTTCGCCGACAGCTATTGATTTAATGGCACATACAAAGACATGGTTTCCTTCATACAACTCGAATATGTAGTTGGGTTGATTAAGTGTAGACCCTGGTTGTGAACTGTTTATAAACCCCACAATATTACCAGTTGTTTTTGGCCTTCCGTCAATGTACAACGTTGCTCCTTTTTTTTGAGCTTTGTCTTTCAGTTGTATATAATTTGCTAACAACCCATATCTATGCATACTTCATCTATATTGTACTAGAAAAATCCAATCACTTTAGTTGTAAGAGGGTCCAACATACTCCATCAATTATGTGCATATTCCATATCCAACCTTTATGCCATCCATGCAAAACAACCCCAATCCATGTAATGATGATGGTGAAATTCTATATGTCCTCTCATTCACACAAAAATCAGCGTTTAATTGAGGAATATCCCTAAACACCCATTGTTTCAATAGGTGTTTATACCTTAAGGGCACCTCAATGTCTCCTACTATCTCATCATCATAGGAACATGACCCCCCTCCTGTGAGAAAACATTCCATGCGTTTATTGAATTTTCTTTTGATCTTATGACATCTAGTTTATCTAGCACTTGTCGACCTACTGGATGTCTTACTGGATGTCTCACTTTCCTCTAGCATTCACAAACTCCCTTCGCTAGAGGAAGACATGTCTGAAAAATACTTGTTTGGTTCTACCTGCACCATGGACGAAAAAAAAAGGCAAATAATAGCAAAATACCAGCAAAAAACTTCGAAAGACTTATAAGCATGACATAACTTTGATATCATTATCCTAAATAATATCAATAATTCACTAGTATAACAATTCAACTCATAGTCCTTTAACACGATATATATATCAAGTCGTTCCATATCAAATGCTTCAGCTAATTAATCTCAAAATACAAACTATGTTTTTTACAATATTCTTAGGTGTACCTATTTTAATTTAGTTTGTTTCCTCACCCAAAAATATAAAATACCCAGTTAATGGATCTCGATATATGTGATAAAATCGTTTGCAAATATGTTGTATCTTTTTTTCAGAAGAAAAAGAGGTGTTCCGGCTTGATATTCAGTATTGACTAAAAGGTAACTTTTACATAGTCCTGGAAATAAGTCAGTCCATTAATGAGTGGAGATCATAAGTATAAAAAAATATCTCAAGGGGAGGGATAGAACCCACAATCCAAAGATGACTGAAGTAGAAATACCACATAGAGAACATAAGGATCCCAAACAACTAATTTGAGGAGGCATCGAGGGTGGAGAAAACACACCCCTGAGGGGATGAAAAAAAACTCTATATCCCTAGATAAAACAAGAAGGATGTTGATGTATCCCATAGTATAAAGAACCAAGAAATACTATGCCACGCAACTCAAAAGGCTCTTAAATTAATTGTGTCATGCCTTCCTCAATAATTTCTCCTTATAAAAATTACGAGAAGGAGAGGAGGCCAACCTTCATATTCAATGCTTCCGTGGATAAATAGTCTACACTCATATTGTGCTCCCTACTAACATGGCTAAAGAAATATAAATTAATTTAAGATGTCGGTGGTATAGCATATATGTCGGATATACGATGAAATGCATTACTTTCTCCAACCTCTATAGATGAGTTCACATTTTGAGAGCTTCTAACACTACACCACCCTGATCACACAAATTCTAGGTAAGTTCTCCAGTCTACATTGGTCTGATTATTCATTTTCTTGGCCACCCCTCTCTCCTTACTCTACACTCTTAGTCTTACATATAACTTAGAAAACTTTCAACTCATCACAACAAACTCTGATCCAAATCTTGTCCTCATAGCCATTATGGTTTTGAGGTTGTATCCGTTGCATCCAGATCCATTGTTTAGGGTTGAATTGAATGTAATTATTCATGTTTAGGGTTGAATTGAATGGAATTGTTCATGAATGGAATGGAAAACTTGCATAGTTTAGGGTTACAACCAAAAATTGAGAGGTATATGAGAGATAACAATAGACAAACAATAGAGAAATTAGGGTTTGCAGGTTTGGGAAAAAATGAATAATGTAGTGAGGAAATTTCAACTCAAAAGGGGCCTTTTAACTTTAACTCAAATTACATGTCATCATGTGTTAGCCAATGAAATTGCTTTAAATTTGAAATACCGTATAGGTCTTAAACACTTTTTTAATATAAATTTGGGGATATGTATCATAAAAAAAAACTATTTTTTTTGTTTGTATTTTCGACATATCTCCCTATTTTTTTACTCAAATTTCGATTGGGAGAGCTCATTGGATGCAGAATTAAATTCTCCAACCAACGAGTACTCACTCGAAATACTTTTGATGGATCCGCTACCTGAAAAACAAGAAATATCTAAAAAAATGTGATGATGACATCATCATCACATTGTTTTTAGGTATTTCTTATTTTTGGGGTAGCAGGGTCCGTTAAAAGTATGTCAAGTGGGTACTCGTTGGATGCAGAATTTAATTCCACATCCAATGAGCTCTCCCGATCAAAATTTGAGTAAAAACATGGGGAGATATGTCGAAAATACAAACAAAAAAATAGTTTTTTCTTTTCTTCCTCCAAAATTAATAAATATTATTTTATTATTTTAACTATTATTTTATTAATTTTTTTTAGGAGGCCCATTTTGAGGTGAAATTTCCTCTAATGAGTTTGCAGATCTAAGGTGCAAGGATATGCCAGAAATGAGGAAACATAGAGGATACATAAAGGAAATGTAGACCTAAAAAGGTCATGGAATCATTGTTTTGTTTATACTACAATGTCCATTCCATACCCTAGCTATCCTATGGCACCGCTAAGGTGAAAAAGGATGTATAGAATTATCAGGAGAATTTCTATAATTGAAAGGAAAGGGTAGGATTTTCAAATTCTGCCACTATTGAAATTTTATGTTGGATAAATTGTTTGAAAACCACAATACATACTTATGCAACACAAGGAGAAAACATTCCTTCTATGGAGATCAATCCTTTATAATTCCATCCCTCTAGTGATATTCATTTTGGCATATGTATGTCTAGACTACTATCCATTAATTTCCAACAAAGTTTAGGTGAATCCTTCTTTTAATTCCTAGTTTTACTAAGTATATTAAGGGGTGAATAAGGAAGAAGCTACCAATATTTTGGTTGAAGTAGGATGCATAAGAAGCTTGAGTCTATATAGGTGGATAAATGCCCGACTTCCATTGCTAGTGTCGAACATATCTAACCTACAATATAAACTACAATTTTATATGTATGGGTAGGGCCTACCTTCTCTTCAAAGCAAGAGAAGGTAATCTAATGGGTGCACCGAGAATAATAAGAATGAGGTTGCATTTAAGCCTTGAGCTATGTCAGCTAAATAAAAACAAAAAAAATTGTGCTTACAATTTGGCACACAATCAACTCCATCAATGATTTATTAATGATCTCTACCAAAAGTAGTCTTACAAAGTCCTTGTTACAGCTTCAACTAGCAAGTGTGATTAAACCCCTAAAAACATGCTAGCCCAACTATAACCTAAGGGTGTTACCCAATGTCACCTCAGTAACAATTTTTCTACACTTTCAATTAGCTCTTGTCATCAAAATACAATATCTCTCACCAATAATGGATGTTGTGCACACTAAAGATTCCTTAGAGACCATATAATGGAGAATATGCTATAGGTCCATCATTGATGGTGTGTCAAAGATTTACCAAAATAGATAGAGAAATATTGATCCTGTAACCTCTGCTCACCCCTTGTGCTGGAAGACAAACTCAATGTATTGATGCATTTCTTCCATATGATGGACCTTATTTCAGGTCTCTTCCATGCCCAAAACTCAAATCAGATATGCCCTAAAATTTTGTTGACTGTTGATATGAAGGCAAAGAGACAAATGAAAACATGCATAGCTTGCCAGCCACAATTGAAAACCAAGCCTCCTACTGCTGGCATTTATGAACAGAGTTGACCTAGGACTTATAATAAGGCTCACAGAATTATTCAAAATAGTACAAGGCCTAGATACTGTTTACTGATGCTTAAAAGGCTGCAATGTGCTCGGAATGTTGATCACTAGGAATTAAAACAGTTTAGCTAAACAAAACTCCAATTGACCACCCATCATGACCTATGCATGATTTTGTAGTATTTTCCAATTCATTTGTAGTATTTTCAGGCCTATGCATGATTTTTCATAATCACGAATTAGGTAAATATTTACATCTTCTTAATTTTTAAGGCCCATATGGGGGTTGAGAAGAAATTGATTCACTAGTGTTGGACAATTTTAAAGTATTTCATGTGGTTTAATCCCAAGAACTCAACATAATATGTATGCCTAACTGTGAAATATTAGACAACTATATTTAAGGTGCCATCTTTCATGGGAAAATATTTGAAGTGGCTTCTATTGGTGCTTGAAACAACAACAGAAAAGTATTTACTAGTTTCATCACTCCTCCCCTCCAAGCATATAGGACATAGACATTTCCAAATTGAAATATTCATCTCTATGAGAAGAACTAGAAAACCTTTTGGTTATCTTTATAATTTTATTTCCTGAATCTGGTTATCTAGGCATAATTGCAACTTGATATTCTAGGAAACCATTTCTTCTTCAAGATGGGTGGGAAACACCATTAAATAATCTATAGGGAAATCAGTCCCCTTTTGTATTCTCATAGTTCTATAAACAATCATTGTCTTAGCCATTTTCTCTTCCATCTCTTATGGTATCTTGAGTCCCAAAATTGCTTGGTACTTTAAGTGATTCCAACTTAGAGGGGTTATGTAAGGCCTTCCACATATAAAATCATATGGAAACTTGTGGATTCAATACTCGTCCCCACTAAGCAGATAGGTCACATGCATTTCCAAAATAAAATTTTCATCTCTATGAGAAGAACAAAAAACCCTCTGGTTATCTTTATAGTTCTTTTTTATGAAACTGGTTAATCTAGGAAGAGTTTAAACTTGATATTCTAGGAAACCATTTCTTCATCAATATGGGATTGAGACACCAATAAATCAACTATAGGGAAGTAAGTCCCCTTTTGTATTGTTATAGTTATTTTAACAATTTTTATCTTCCTTTATTCTAGTCTTCATTTGAGCCATTTTCTTGTCCATCTTCTGTAGTATATTGTGTCCCAATATTTCCTGGTATTCTAAGTGATCCCAACTTAATGGGGTTTTTACCAATTACAAGCAAAGGCATTCTAGAAATATTTGTCCTATGACAAATATTGCTTGTAATTGGTAAATGGATTAGAAATCTTTGTCCTATGACAAAGATTACTTTTTAGACAGGTCTATACCATTTTTATAGCATTATGGGAAATTCTGGGTCTGTCTGTGGCCTCAAGCAACGCTAAAACAACATTCATTTTTAATTTTGGGATGATTGTGGGCAAAGATAGCATGAGAGTAATAGATATGGGCATGAAAACAACCATAAATCCCAATACTGGACATTATATGAATTGTTATGAGCCTCTAAACAACATTTTGGGAGCAGTTCTAGCCTCTAGATGCATTACAGACCTCAATCATAGATTCATGAGTCATACATTAACAATTTAACATGTTACATCATACTCATACATCAACATCATAACATGTAATTTTCATACTGAAATAAAAATGAATGTCATACTGATACAATGATATAAACAATTTAACAGCAATAACATACGTATTACTAACATTAACATAAAAATTCAACAAAGTCTACTATCTAACATGTGTCAACTTGTCAGTAATACTAACATAATAACATGATATCATAGTGAATTGTGATACATCAATGGATTTAAATTTCAGTCATAAATTCATAACAATCATCATGATTCATAATTTGAACAAAACTAAAGGACCAAACGTTCTTCAAAATAACAAAAATTGATTGTGTATGCATGCTTGTTGTGTATGCTAGAAAGCATACACAGTCAATAAAATTTGGTGTATGATTGCAAGCATACACAAGAAGCAATAAAATTATTTTGTTATGTATGCTAGCAAGCATACACAACAAATTTTATTGACTGTGTATGCTTAACACAAAGTCTATTGTGCAACAATGCAATACATATCTAGAACCAAATAAATAATTAATGATGCCTAAATGGTTTGTAGAGTCCAAAAAAAAACATGCTATGATTCCAATATCATACAAATACATCAATGATGATACATCATACATGCCATTGATCAAAATGATCAATCATCAAACTTATCACCACTGCTATACCTAGAATCAAGACTAGCATTGGAACCATCATCTCTCTCAAGCTTGGACTCCTCAAGGTCATGTGCAACTACAGTAGTGGTATGAGCTGAACACCTAGAAGCATGAAGTTAGGGTTCTTCTTATAAATTTAAGGTTATGGTTAAATTCTAAGTTGCACAAAATGGAGAAATGGGGAATATTTTTCGATGAGAAAGGACATTTAAAAAAATGATTGTGAATAAATCATAAATCATACATGTTGAAGACTCATTTCCTATATTAGAATCATATTCATCAATAGAACTCTATACCTACCTCCTCTAGGCTCTAGTCCTTGAATCTCAAAGTTGATCCTCCAAGAACATTAAGAAAGTTGATACAAAGAAAGCAAGAATTTTTTTTTGTATTGTGTGCTAGCAAGCATACACAACAAATTTTATTGACTATGTAGGCTTACTAGGATACACAGAAAAACAAGAAATTTTTTTGGTTATGCATGCCTGCTAGCATACACAACAAACAAATTTGCTTGATTGTTGTGTATGCTAGCAAGCATACATAAAAAATTTTATTCATTGTGTATGCTTGCTAGCATACACAACATGCATGCATACATAGTCACCTTCCATTCCTTCTAGTCTGGAAAATGAACTTACCACACCACCTTCCATTCCTTCCCAGTCTGGAAAATGAACTTACCACATACTCAATATTGATTCATGTGACATCAAATTAGTTGCTCGATCACGTCAATATGGTACAACATCTGAGACTCAACCAATTGAACTCGTAAACCCATTTCATCCAATAGTGGATCTTGACACATCTCTTGACCTAGCATTGAGCCAATAACCAAATTTCCAAATTTGTATTGCTATGTTGCATGAGATTGTCTATCCAAGGAGGCATGGGTTCTTAAGGGAGGGAAATTCTCTTTTGATTATTTTAAGAGGGGAAAGTTAGTATGTAGGGCGGGCTCAACACTTTAGGGATAAATCTTATGTTACATATACAAAAGGGTTCATGAATACATACCATAAGAATCTTATAAATCATGGTATATATTCATAAATATGAAGGTGATAAGAACATGTTGAAAATCATTACCACACTAGAGAATAAAAACATTCTCAAAAGAAAAGGTGGGTTGGGATGTGATAACATGAAAGAGAGAATTTTCTTTATAAGTTGTAATAATTAGGTGGTAGTGGCATGTCAAAGATCAATTTCTCATGTTTTGATGGGTTTTCCTAGTGTCACATGGATTAATGGTTTAGGAATGACATTGTTATATTAAGCACTAGTCTTGCTAAATAAGAGATGACTTCTATCTGAGAGCAATATTTTTTGTTAAGTTAACTAAAAATCATTGTTATAATTAAGTGCTAAGTTTAATCCTATTGATTGCAGTAATGTTTATAAATAGTTTTCAAATGATGCTCAACATTATAGGGCCCTTAAACTATACCTCATCCTAAAATATTCATTCAACATTAATTTGTACTTGTTCTTTAGAATTATAAGTGTTAGAATATTCATGGGAGAAAGAAAAATGGATAGATATGTAGATAGGTTGTAAGCCTAAGCAATATTTATATTAGGAAAATAAACTATTCGTCATGAAGGATTCAAGCCAATCTAAATAAGAGCTAAAGTGGATGTTGGATTGAAATTGGTGGTGGGAACCCAAGAGGAACGGGAGATAAAATGTGAAATCCTCACAAGAATTGGGTTACATTGTGCACTTATAAATGCCTTTATGGGTCAACTAATAAATGTAGGAATTTTGTGAACAAGGAAAATTTCACCAAGAAATATGCACTTTAACCAATTCATAAATTTCAACTCACTCCAATGAGATTGATCATAGGTTTATCTCATAGAAATTTGAGTGTTAAGGCCAAAATAAAATATTTAGTAACCACTTGAAAATACTTCTTTAAATTCTCCCACCAGTATGGTAGGCAAGTTCAAATAAATAGACAATGAAGACAGGCTTCAACAGTAAATCAATACAAAAACCCTTTATTAGTAAATCTATGGTATGCATACATGACATTTCATTCATTAACATTGGATATATAATAACACCTTTGAAATTTGCAGTCTCATAGAATTCATGCTAAATCAATACAAAAACCCTTCAATTGTACATGTATGGTATGCATACATGAAACTGAATTCATTAACATTAGATATATAATAGCACCTTTCAAATATGTAGTCTCATCTACGTCATGCTAAATAACTCATCTAACACCAATATGGTACAATAAGTCCAATTCATCATAAGAAAGGACTCTCAATGAAACCCAAACCCTATCTAGGGCATCCATAATTAGTGCAACCCCTAACTAATAATATAAATCCCTATCAAGGCATCTAACCAAGATACAAAATCCTCTTCAAGGAGATAAACATCAATATGTAAGGATCACACCACTATCCAATACCAATAACTCACATCACACAAGCTTCATACACTCTTCACTTGCATATCACAAACCAAGGAACCCTAGTGCATGCATTCATTGAGAACGAACATTGTTACAATAACAAATACTCATTATTTCAAGATCCTTCACATAGATAGCATAACACTAACTAATAATCACTACAATTTTCTCTCTAAGAGTGATACCTTACAAAGAGACTCAATAAATTGCATGGAATAAGTCAATAATAAAGCCCTAAGTGGAGTGTTACACTAAGCATGAATGACACATCAGAAATTGCATGCTCATTTGTTTTTATCACTATCAAGCCCCAAGTGGAAATTGTGTATGCTAGAAAGCATACGCAACAAATTTTGTTGACTGTGTATGCTTGCTAGCATACACATCAAGCATGCATACATAGTCAAAGTGTATGGCTTTCGTTTCATACACATGAATCTCCAGCACACAACAAACCTGGATAACGTTGTCTATCTATATGGCTTGAGGTCTTCTATAGCTAGATAAACTATTTATAAACTTGGTATTTCCCATAGAACCCATATCCCTTAACCTCAACCTCTCTCATAGATGGTCATTGTCAGGAAGTATTTGCAAGATGATAATAGGAAGCGCAGAAAGAAATGTCCTAGCCCCAAAAGAAGAAGAAAAGCATGATTATTTTTACTTTCTTTCTAACACAATAGCTATCTTATAAGGGCCTATCCATAGTTTCTGAAATTTTGTGTGTTCTTTCCTTTTTCTGCATGTGCCAAATCATAGTAAAATCATGGCTATATAATGGAAGACTTGGAGATGGAAGAGCTACACCGAGTTCCTATGTTCCAAAACGAGAGCAAACCCCCTCCATTAAGCATTAAGTGATCTAATAGAATTGTTGTAGCAGTACACTACAAAGAATAAGCAGGAAACCTATGAGGGTTACAAACCAACCTAGGTAGGCTGAAACTATCAAAAACCAACCCTAGCAGCCTTGAAACTGTCACAAGCCATATCTAGCAACCATCAAATAGTCACGGCCTAGATGCAATAATCATCGACCAACACTTAAGAAAACACCTATAGCTTACTCAATTAAACCCATAATTATATAGGGAATTGAACAAAAGGTTGGTAACTGACTTATCGGTCATTTTCCCTTCATTGTTACCATATGGCTCTCTCCAAATCGTTCTCCCTTGGTAACTGTAAAGAAATTTGCAGCAATCTCCCTATGAAACATCTGAAACCTTACTCATGAGAGGGCTGAAGGCTAGGAAATACTCTCTAATGGGAATTTCCGCAGGTGCAAGAGGTCAAAAATACTCGTCAGATGGCCGAAGGATGGACACAACTCATAATGCAATTTCCGCAGGAACGAGAGGTGACAAATCATGATGCTAGTGTCAATAATGGGTGCACATGTGTTTTATCAAGTTGACAATGGCCATAAAACCAATTCCAATCATTGAATGCATTATTTAAAACATATGTATGTTGGACCGAATTAATGTCATTTTAATTCCATTGTAGTAATTTCCCAACCATTTAATTTGTAAATCCGAGGTTTGTAGGCTTACGAAGCACCTGCAAAGTATATGCAATATTGAAGTGAAACTAAGCTACTCTAACCCCCCTTAAACTAAAACAAGCAATTGCTAATTTAATGCTGGAAGATGAAACACATGACTGAAAGTAAATTGCATAAAATAAATACAACATATGAAGAGCAACAAGACAACACATGTGAGCTCACATCAACAATAAAGCAATCTTAATTTACATCACAAGAATCAATCATAAATCATGAAAGCATCAAACCAAGATTATGAACAAAAGCTAAGAATTCCCTTCTCCATATTACAAAGTCAAGACTAACTTCTACAATCTACTATTCTCTAAGATAATCTAAGATCTAAAATATTCTAATATAATATCCCCCATCACAAATGAATAGAGATCACTCTCTTTTATACATAAACTTCTTTGAGAAGAAGATAACCATATCATAACGAGAGATCCACTACTCACTCAACCACTCAACTACTTTCCTATTATTACAAGATATGATCCCTTCAAATCCTCCACATATCTTTCATAAATTCTCCACATGTCTCTCAACCAAATTTCCATGATCTTCTCCATGGAATATTCTTTGCATAACTATATCCTTGAAATGATGGAGGAGATATACGTGAAGTCTTTTCTTTGAATTAATCCTTCACATATTATTACACATTACAAAGCTCATCCATACTTTGAGATATTAGTGAAAAACATGTTAATTTTCTAATATTTAATCATAAATTCACTTATAATACTAAAAATAAATAAAGTGGAAATAATAAGGTGAAACCCACATATATGTATGGAAATGGTATGATATAAGGTTAATGGGACGATCAAATGTGAGGAATAGCAGAAGATAAAGTGGATGAAAAAGGGACATTTTTGTGTCCCAACATACTCCCCAACTGAACTTGTTGCATGTCCTTATGCAACCGTGTATGGCTCTACTCAAGAACTTTTGGCATCTAAACTTTGGATTTTATTGATGATGTCTTTTTAACAATGAATATTTCTGGGATGTGAAATACATGAGTAACAACTAGCATTTCCTTATGTTCAGTTCTTGTGCGACAACCATGAATATAAAGAATGTTGGTTCTTTTGTTAACAACATTCATTTCATGATGTGAAATGCATGAGTAACAGTTGACATTTTCCTTATGGTTGGTTCTTGTGTGACAACCATGAATATAAAGAATGTTCATTCTTGTGTTAACAACATTCATTTCATGATGTGAAATGCATGAGTAACAACTGACATTTTCCTTATGGTTGGTTCTTGTGTGACAACCATGAATGTAAAGAATGTTGGTTCTTGTGTTAACAACATTCATTTCATCATCTGTTTTCTAGCTACATAATAATTTAACCATACACTCACTGAAAATGATAAGCTATTAATGTGCATAGAAAGCATCATTGTGCATAATAAATCCTTTTCTTTATGAATCATGCCAATATGTATATCAATGTGTATGAAGCAAATTGCAATAGAGTATTAGTCGGAAAAGAAATGCTCGTGAATGGTAAATGAGATCAAAAATGGGTGATGGTGGTGAAAAGAATGGAATGATAGTAGTGAGTATGTATTGAATATAGTTCCCCCTCTCCAACTGATGTGGTTGCATATCCTCATGTGACCTAGCATGGGCTATGAAAGAAATGGAGCATGGTGAGGGAATTTTCTGAATTATTCATTTCTAGCATGTAAGGAATTGCATGATTAAAGTTTAGAAAACAACATACCCCCACTTACCCAAAAATTAGATGAACGATGCAATAGGAATGTAGCTGATGATGCTGGATCATGGAATGTGTCACCGATACAACGACTGTAACTACTAGGTCATGGGTAGTGAAGGAATCAGAACTATTGTTGCTAAATCATGGAGAATATCTCACGGCTTCCAGATAAAAATGTATCTGTAAATGCTACTGCGGCTGTAACTGCTAGAACTACTGTAATGTGAAGTGGAGGAGTCTGAACTGCTGTTGATAAATAATGGAAAATGTGGAAGGTAGAAAGTGGAACTGTGGTATACTCATAGATCTAAAGTCATGTTTCTACAACTGCTGATGGAGTCATGAGAAAGAATGTATAGTCTTCACCCGCTACAAAAACCGATGGTACAATTCTAGTCATGCGAATAAATGTGTCGAGGTCGAGCATGAAGAGAAATCATTGGATTATCAGCCATTGATGCATGTCGTTAACCAAAGTGAGGAAACTCACCAGTGATGTCAATGAGTGCCAAGGTACCCAAGTACATCTTGCGAAGTGTGAATAGATGTGCTGATGTCGAGCCCATTGCAAGATCTGATGATCAAAGGACATTGATGAATTCCCATGATTGTTAGCGAGATAACTTG
>LPNX010906685.1:253487-265430 GCA_001517045.1 Pseudotsuga menziesii | reverse complement strand
GTGAAGTCTTTTCTTTGAATTAATCCTTCACATATTCCTACACATTACAAAGATCATCCATACTTTGAGATATTAGTGAAAAACATGTTAATTTTCTAATATCTAATCATAAATTCACTTATAATACTAAAAATAAATGAAGTGGAAATAATAAGGTGAAACCCACATATATGTATGGAAATGGTATGATAAAAGGTTAATGGGACGATGAAATGTGAGGAATAGCGGAAGATAAAGTGGATGAAACAGGGACATTTCTGCATCCCAACAATGTCTTGTCTAGACTTTATGTAGATATCAATCATTTAATGTGTGTACTTACCCATATAATGTCCCATGTTGTTCGTCCAATGTGCCATGCACTTACCCATATAATGTGCCATGTACTTACTTAATGTGCCATCTAATGTGCCATGTACTTACTTTTATGTTGTTATCAATCATTTGGTATTGTATGATTACCTCAATATTGTTTTTGAATTAAGGAAATTTTCACCACATGTTGATACTTCTATTATGAGGGAGATATGACAATGATGATGATGGTGAAGACAATGAAAACAAGGATAATGATGATCATGATGATGATGACGATCACGACAATGACGATAATTATTATGTTGATGAAGATGAAGATGATGATGATGAAGATGGTGAAGTTGATGATGATGATGATGATGATGATGATGATCATGATGATGGTGACAATGGAGATAATGATTATGTAGATGACGATGATGACGATGTAGATGATGACGACGACGACGATGATGATGATGATGAAGATGATGGTGATGGTAATGGAAATGATGGCAGTGATGATGATGATGATGATGATGATGATGATGGAAATGATGATGATCCCCATCATCACCATCATCATCATCTTGATCATCATCATCATCATCATCATCATCATCATCACCATCATCACCATCATCTTCATCATGTTGATCATCATCGTATTCATCATCATGATCTTCATCATCATGAACCTCATCATCATCATCATCATTGTCATCATCGTCATCATCGTCATTTTCATCATTATTATCTTCATCATCAGGACACTCATCATCATCATCATCGTCATCGTCGTCGTCATTGTCTTTATCATTTTGATGATGGTAATGGCGTTGATGATAGTGATGATTATGGAAATGATGATGATCACCATCATCACAATAATCATATTCATCATCATCATCATCATTTCCATCATGATAATGATAAATATCATCATCATCATCATCATCGTCATTGTTGTCTTCATCATCATCGTCTTCATCATCATGACCCTCATCATCATCATCATCATCATCACCACCACCATCATCGTCATCTTCATCAGCATCTTTTTCATCATCATGACCCTCATGATGATGATGAAGATGATGATGATGATGATGATGATGATGATGATGGTAATGGTGATGATGAAAATAATGATAATGATGATGATGATGATGGAAATGATGATGATCACCATCATCTTCATCATCATCATCATGTTGATCATCATCGTCTTCATCATCATGGTCATGATCATCATTGTCATCATCCTCATAACCATCATCACCATCATCACCATCATCTTCATCATGTTGGTCATCATCATCTTTGTCATCATGATCCTCATCATCATGACCATCATCATCATCCTCATCATCATTTCCATCATCATCATCATCATTGGTGTCGTTGTCTTCATCATCATCATTGGTGTCATTCTCTTTATCATCATCGTCTTCATCATCATGACACTCATCATCATCTTCATCATCATCATCATCTTCATCGTCGTCATCTTTATCATCATCGTCGTCATCATCATGAACCTCATCATCATTATCATCATCATCATCATCGTCATCACCATCATCATCATAACAATCATCACTATCATCACCATCATCTTCATCATGTTGATCATCATTGTCTTCATCATCATGATCCTCATCATCATCACCATCATCACCATCATATTCATCATGTTGATAATCATCATCTTCGTCATCATGATCCTCATCATCATGACCCTCATCATCATCATCGTCATCATCATCATCATCATCATTATCGTCATCATCATCATCATCTTCATCATCATCTTCATCATCGTAATCATCATCATCATCATCATCATCTTCATCATCATGACCCTCATCATCATCATCATCATCATGTTGATAATCATCGTCTTTATCATCATGATAATCATCATCATGATCATTATCATCATCATCATAACCATCATCACCATCATCAACATCATCTTCATCATGTTGATCATCATCGTCTTCATCATCATGATCCTCATCATCATGACCCTCATCATCATCATAACCATCATCGTCATCGTCATGATGATGATGATGATGATGATGGTAATGGTGATGATGACGATGATGATGATTATGATGATGATGGAAATGATGATGATGACCATCATCACCATCATCATCATATTCATTATCATGATCATGATGATCTTCATCATAACCATCATAACCATCATCACCATCATCTTCATCATGTTGATCATCATCGTCTTTGGGCCTCTCTTGATGCTTATGGTTTTGTAAATGTATTCTTCCATGATTTTCTTGGTATCATTTGAAACTCGACATTGGGTGGGAGGGTTTTCTTCATGATGTGTCCTTGAATGGCTATGAGAGGGAGTTAGTATTGCTCTCATAGAACTCATTATTAGTAATAAAACACATTGTTAATGTTTTGTAGAGGTCGGTAGACTCTGTAGGAGTGAGGATAAAAAATAATTCGTGTGACTTTTAGAGTAAAAGTAAAATTCATTGTTATATTCTACCAAAATTTCACTATATGAACCTGTAATTCATAGATGATTATGTTGGTAGCTTGGCAGCTTCCCAAGTGTTGTAGTTGTGACATGTATTAATGTCATATATTTTAATGCATAGATTATTGTAGATGGATATGTTGGAATCTATGTAAATGTTTCTTGTTGAACCAATGTCATGTACTATATATGTTATCTTTCATTTTGTTCCTTCATATTCAATGCTTAATCTTGGTGTGTTCACTTATTTAAACCCAGCTAAGTTTGGAATGACCTATATACCTTAACCATGTGTTGCGGCCACAACTGTTTTCCCCAAATTTCTTAAATTTTGGTCCCCTCCTCATGATTTAGCATTGTTTTTAATCGTTTGGATCCTTGAACCTTTTGGTCATGCTTTAATTTTGGATAGGTTTGATGATTATAAATAATCTGGCTTATTTTTGCTTGGGTTTGGAATTGTGTAAATCGCAGTTTTTAAAGTTTGTTTTTGCTGAGTTTAAAAAGGATTAGGATTTTTGTCATTTGCAAAATGTTGTTTCAGAGGCGAGACAGTTCAATCACTGCCAGGTTTAAAGTTTTCGTCACTTAGATCGGAGGTTGCGTGTGTTTGAAGTTGTTTGGGTCGCTGATTGTGAGCTTGGTTTTGCTGATGTTTCGGAGGTGAAATGTATTTTGACCATTTTTGAATTTTAAAACTCTCCGAAAACTTAATTTTTTTTCTATTGATAGGGCATCATTTTTTTTTAATCGGAAGCCGTAGTCGTTTCCTCTTCCACCGTTGCGGCTCCCAAATCGGCTAAGCACCCAATATGCAAAGCGCTTCGACTGCCGATGCGTGTTAAACTTTTAGTCATGTACCCGTAGCCTTTTCTCTTCCATCGTTGCGGCTGGGAAAGTCATTTGGCTTCTGATGTGACGTCTTCCAACTTCCGATTAAAACTTTTCCCACCCGTTTTTCGGATGACTTTAGCCCTTGTCCCTTCCACCGTTATGGCTCTTGAAATAGTTAAGCCTCCGAAGTATAGAGCATTCCGACCTCTGATGTGTGTTGCGTGTCTATAACCTTTCTTCTTCCGCCATTGCGGCTCCCAAATCAGCTAAGCGCCTGAAGTTCAAAACGCTCCGCCAGCCGATGCGTCAGTCTATTAGTCGCTTGCCCGTAGTCCTTTCCTTTTCCACCATTGCGGCTGGGAAAGTCTTTAAGCTTCCGAAGTGTAAAACCTTTTGACTTCCGATTGAGAATTTTCCTGCCCGCGGGTCACGTGTCCATAGTATTTTTCTTCCTGCCGTTACGGCTATGCGAATCTCTCGGCTTTCGATGTCAAATTCCTTCCTACTTTCGATTGGTTTTTTCCTTTTCCCGCCCGCAGCTTAGGTCTTAACTTTTTCGTCTCCCGGCGTTGATGTTTTCTCCCTCTCAAGATGAGGCAGGATTATTGTGACCACAATACATCATCTTTCTAGTAGAATTTACTATATGTTTAACAAAGTTATTTTGCTCTTTACTATGGAGAAGCTTCAACTGCCATGGATTATTTCTACTCAAGTGGCTTCTCTCCGTCCATTCCCATAAAACCTGCAGATTTTATGCTTGAACTTGCCAATGGTAATAATCAGATTTTCAACATGTCTAATGTTCATCAACATATATGATTTCAAAGGATTGAAATATGTTTTGTTTCTCGCAGGGATTGCACCGATGCAAGGCCATGTGTATGAATATAGAGCAATCAGAATTGCATAGCCGAATGGAGGTGGAGTCATAGAAAAATGTGAGTCAGAGTCTTATAGCTAAATATAAGAGAAACTTATAAGGAAAACTGAAGGAGACCATCAATGCAAACAATAATTGCACCATGGAAGAAAAGTGGTTTCCAAAGAATGGTCAAACTACTGCAGCGCGAAGGGAGATGGGTAATTTGGTAAATGCAGAGCCAAAACCATCAGGATCGCAAGCAGGACAAACGAAGGAAAAGACAAAGTGAATGGAGACAAAGGCATAGACCCAAAAATATCTCTCAGTTAATAATCAGATCATGAATACACACAGAGAATAAAATGGGAAGATGAACCGTTTTGAGGGACCGAAAGGTCATACGTTTGGGGGGCAGCCCAAGCGGTCTGCTGTTGTAGTTTAAATATTTGAAAGTAGAACTTAGAAGGGAATTTTTCCCAGTTAGATTTGTGAAGACATATTGTAAGAAGAACTATTTCCTTTTGCAATATATAATTACAGTTTGCCTGTTGGAGAAAGCTTGGTGGAATATTCAAATGTTGTGCTATGGATTTGTTGAAGAGGAACTATTTCATTTTCAGCTTTGTGTCCATTAACTGTGAGACCGTTCTAACTCTTTGAACCTATGTTCTTGTATGAATGTTCTCTGGTTTATTTTATGAAGATTTCCACTATGAGTAATGAATGTTGTTCATAAACAATTGGCTATCTGGTTGTTCAAATATCTTTTAATGTTCATGTGTTTTGAAAGAAGTATCAGCTATCTGTGATTTTTCATAATGCATGTACAAATTACATTACTCATTAATGAATGATAACTTTGTTCCCTAGGGATAGGTTAGGTAGTTAGTTGTAATTTCCTGCTGTGTGTGATTTAGATGCGAGAGAGTTTAATACGAGAGGTAAGAACCTGCACATCACATTGTGACCGCTCCTTGTATTCTATGTCAATCTGCATGTTAAATAGGCACTTGCATATCATACTTAAGTCAAAAAATACAAAAATATATATGGTGGACTGGGCCGCAACTGGTAAAACCATTTGTTTTTTGGTACTTGACCTATGGTAGCCGGACCACAAACCGGACAGATTCCCTACACCAAACAGTCACGGGCTAGTTGGGAACGTTGACTGGGGAGAATCCCTTGCTGTTGTTGCCTACGAATTTCCAGGCCTCAACATTTCTAGCGCTAGAAGGAGGGCCTCCAGTGCATGGCTGGGCGTGGAAACTTATTTTCCCAATCTTACCTCACCAGCAAATGTTTTGAAGCTTTCGACCTAACCCAAGTATAGACATGTTTTGGTTCTACCTTTGAAGCAAGAAATCCCAGTTTCATCTTACTATGTTTCTTACTCAGACTACTGGTCATTCACCTTTTCTCATGGCTGGTATAAATGTGAATCAGCCCAACCCACTACCGGCTTGGAGATCTAGGTCACCTTTGAACCTCACACCTCCCTTGCATAACCTACCTCAAGCCTTTGATAAGTTGCTGCCCAAGTTTGACCCCGATGCAAATACTGTTGTAGATGACCACTTGCAAAGTTTCTATTTAGCAGTAGAAGGGTTAAGGGCTGGGGAGTATGAATATGTTGTCTGTATATTGTTCCCGCATACCCTTAGAGGGGCAGCAACATCCTTGTATTTCAGTTTGCCTGCAAAATCTATTCCTGATTGGGACACCTTCGAAAGGACTTTTAGAAGTAAGTACTCAGCCCAAAAGATACATGCCTCACTAATGAAAGGTCTTGGTTTGTTAAGAAAAGAAAAGAATGAGAAGGTACATAGTTTCACTCAAAGATTTTCAATATACATAAAGAAATTTTCTGAAGCTGACAAACCCTATGACACGGTCTTAATTGAATATTATACCTCTGCCCTAGGACCTGAGTTAGCTATGTTTTCCAAATTGAAAGCACGACCCACGTTGGTAGAAACTTATGAAGAAGCAGAAAAGATAGAGGCTGAAAAAGAAAGTGTAGCAGATTATTCCGATCTACCCGAAGAGAAAACTACCAAGAGAAGAGCCTTATTGCTGTTTGAACCTAAAGATGAACAATCACATGATTATCAGGGAATGCTGAAAATGATGTAGAATCTATCCAACAGAATAATAGACTTGGAGAAAGGGAGGGAAGCTCATAAAACTTACAAACCCTACTACTAAAAAAGAGAGGATAGTAACCAATGGAAAATACCTCCACCAAAGTTACCATCAATGAACATAACATAAGTAGGGGGGGATAATTTCTGCACTTTTCACCAGCAGCCCCATTCTGAAAAAAATTGTCCTCAATGGATAAATTCAATGATACTAGTAATGAATCAACTATTGGACTCTAAATTGACTGAGGACAGTGATGAAGAGGAAAAGGGTAATAAGACAATAGAAAAACAAGGAAATGATACCATGTTTTTATGGGATTGTGTCTCATTGTTTGATACCAAAGAGGAAAGTGATCTTAAACATGAGGATATATTGGAAACAACTGTGACAACAAGAAGCCAGGACTTGGTGAATAAAGAAGATTCAATACTCCCAAAGATCAAGAAGTTGGAAGAGAATGTAAAGAAACCACAGAAGAACAACATAGATGATAAAATTCCTGAACCTACGATTAGCAGTGAAGATTTGAAACAAGTTAGCATGCCTGCTAAGCCTATTGAAGACAAAGTGGGTAATGTCAAGGAAAATATCAAAATAGCTGAAGTACTAGAGGAAGAAATTCCCACCAACAACCAACCTGTAGAAGAGACTGTTGAAGCAAGTGTGGGAGTTTGCGAAAATATTAATGGACAGCCTAAATCTACTACTTGGGAGGTTATGCAATTAGACAGGACCAATGTGAAAGTAGTCGAGGAAATGGAAGATGTCCTGATTAGATTATCTGCAAATGAAAAAAATCTGTTAGTACATTGATATTGTGGTAGCAAACATACCTGATGGTTATGGAATTATTTTGAATTGATACTGATCAGCAAGATTAAATGGGTATTTTGCTTTAGATTGGTCACAGTTATGGTTGCCTCATAAAGGCATCCCAAACTAGATCAAAATTTTAAGGGAACCTTACAGGAAACACAATGTCACTCAGTTGGAGGGTAAGGAGGAACCAGTGAATTCTGTTTTGGGAAATTATCTAATTGAACTTGAACTAGGAAAATTTGCATCAGAAGAAGCCAGCAACATATCTGACACCCAGCTCGATCTCCTTCGGTTTTCATGGGCTGATGGGATTGATTGTAAAATAGTAGTTTCAGTTTCAGATATAGTGTTTTCAAGACCAGTAGATATAGTTTTTGATAATGGTTAGGTCTTTTATTTTGTAGTCAATCCTAGCCCCTTAACTTACAAGTTGTCGAATTTACAGGGGGTGGGAAGAGGACTAACCAGTTAGTGGTTTAGTTGTCAAATTTTATTTTTCTTGATTTTTATGATTATCTTGTACATAAATAAATTGATTCGGTTGTTTATTTTTGGTTTACTTTATTTCAGTTTTCTTTTAGTTAAATTTTGTTTGATTTCAATAAAAGAAGCAAGCTTTTGGTTGCATGGAGAGCATTAGAATTCTGGACTAACTAAAATCCTTGATTATAAGACCGTGTATTATGGTTTTATCTTATAGAATTTATTCTAGTTTAACATTTTTCCAAAATGGCTATGAATGCATTGAATTCCTACTTAATCCCTGTAAATTAACTCAAGATTAAAAGGTCTGGAATACTATTTCGAGGCTCCATCCATCTCACACTTAAAATTTCCTAGGGGGTGACAGCAAAAGACCCATGGAAAGGAAGCATGGTAAATAGTATACGCATTAAAGTCTTGCTTAATCCCTGTAAAGTAACTCAAGATTAAAAGGTCTAGAATACTATTTCAAGGCTCCATCCATCTCACACTTAAAATGTCCTAGGGGGTGACAGCAAAAGACCCATGGAAAGGAAGCAGGGTAAATAGTATATTATATATAAATGATCCCATGCCAAGAATTGAAAGCCAAAAGGCTAAGAAGAGTCAAAAATCCTAAGAAAGCAATGTATATCAAAACAAAGTACTAAATCATATGAGTATAAAATTGCCAAAAGTTCTTCTCCATCCGTGAGCTGAAAATTAAATACATCTCTCACACAAAAGGACACTATGGATAGAGGAGCCTGAATAAAAATTTAGAAAGAAAGGCATGAGGAGGACTCAAAGGACAAAAGTCCAAAAGCATAAAAAAAATTGCAAAATGGCAGGGGAATGGGGAACGAATGAATATTTCTATTTACCAGATGTTATGATTCTGTGGTGTCCAAGATGGAAGCTACCCAAAGACAGAGGTAAAAATGAAACTCATACTCCTGGCCTCGAAAGAGTTATCTTGACTTTGAAATCTTGGTTTCCATTTTCCTAAATTGGACTACCCTCAATGTTTAAAAGTACATATATTATCTTTTGGGAAATCCATATATCTAGAAGAATGCAACATGGTGGTTTTATTATCAAACAGTCTGTTACTCAAGGAAGAAATTGTCCAGAGGTCTAGGTTCACCAAGTAGTCGCCAATTGTTGCGGCCGCAACTGTTTTCCCCAAATTTCTTAAATTTTGGTCCCCTCCTCATGATTGAGCATTGTTTTTAATCATTTGGATCCTTGAACCTTTTGGTCATGCTTTAATTTTGGATAGGTTTGATGATTATAAATAATCTGGCTTATTTTTGCTCGGGTTTGGAATTGTGTAAATCGCAGTTTTTAAAGTTTGTTTTTGCTGAGTTTAAAATGAATCAGGATTTTTGTCATTTGCAAAATGTTGTTTCAGAGGCGAGATAGTTCAATCACTGCTAGGTTTAAATTTTTCGTCACTTAGATCGGAGGTTGCATGTGTTTGAAGTCGTTTGGGTCGCCGATTGTGAGCTTGGTTTTGCTGATGTTTCGGAGGTGAAATGTATTTTGACCATTTTTGAATTTTAAAACTCTCCGAACACTTAATTTTTTTTCTATTGATCGGGCGTCATTTTTGTTTAATCGGAAGCCGTAGCCATTTCCTCTTCCACCGTTACGGCTCCCAAATTAGCTAAGCACCCAATATGCAAAGCGCTCCGACTGCCGATGCATGCTAACCTTTTAGTCGTGTACCCGTAGCCTTTTCTCTTCCACCGTTGCGGCTAGGAAAGTCATTTGGCTTCCGATGTGATTTCTTCTGACTTCCGATTAAAACTTTTCCCACATGCGTTTAGCATTACTTTATCCCTTGTGCCTTCCGCCGTTACGGTTCTCAAAGTAGTTAAGCCTTCGAAGTATAGAGCACTCCGCCCTCCGATGTGTGTTGCATGGCTATAACCTTTCTTCTTCCACCATTGCGGCTCCCAAATCGGCTAAGAGCCTGAATTTCAAAATGCTCCACCAGCCGATGCGTCAGTCTATTAGTCGCTTGACCGTAGTCCTTTCCTTTTCTGCCATTGCGACTGGGAAAGTCGTTAAGCTTCCGAAGTGTAAAACCTTTCGACTTCCGATTGAGATTTTTCTCTCCCGCGAGTCGCGTGTCCATAGTCTTTTTATTCCCGTCGTTACGGCTGTACGAAGCTCTCGACTTCCGATGTCAAAGTCCTTTCGACTTCCAATTGGTTTTTTCCTTTTCCCGCCCGCAGCTCAGGTCTTAACTTTTTCGTCTCATGGCGTTGATGTTTTCTCCCTCGTGAGATGAGGTAGGATTATCGTGACCACAATACATCATCTTTCTAGTAGACTTTACTATATGTTTAACAAAGTTATTTTGCTCTTTACTATGGAGAAGCTTCAACCGCCATGGATTATTTCTACTCAAGTGGCTTCTCTCCGTCCATTCCCATAAAACCTGTAGATTTTATGCTTGACCTTGCCAATGGTAATAATCAGATTTTCAACATGTCTAATGTTCATCAACATATATGATTTCAAAGGATTCAAATATGTTTTGTTTCTCACAGGGATTGCATCGATGCAAGGCCTATGTGTATGAATCTAGAGCAATCAGAATTGCAGATCCGAATGGAGGTCAAGTCACAGAAAAACATGAGGCAGAGTATTATAGCTAAATATAAGAGAAAATTATAAGGAAAACTGAAGGAGACTGTCAATGCAAACGATAATTGCGCCGCGGAAGAAAAGTGGTTTCCGGAGAATGGTCAAACGACTGTGGCACGAAGGGAGATGGGTAATTTGGTAAAAGTAGAGCTGAAACCATCAGGATCTCAAGCAGGACAAATGAAGGAAAAGACAAAGTGAATGGCGACAAAGGCACAGACCCGAAAAGATCTGTAAGTTACTAATCATATCATGAATACACATAGAGAATAAAATGGGAAGATGAAACGTTTTGAGGGACTGAAAGGTCATACGTTTGGGGGGCATCCCAAGCGGTCTGCTGTTGTAGTTTAAATATTTGAAAGTAGAACTTAGAAGGGAATTTTTCCCAGTTAGATTTGTGAAGACATATTGTAAGAAGAACTATTTCCTTTTGCAATAGATAATTACAGTTTGTCTGTTGGAGAAAGCTTGGTGGAATATTCAAATGTTGTGCTATGGATTTGTTGAAGAGGAACTATTTCGTTTTCAGCTTTGTGTCCATTAACTGTGAGACCGTTCTAACTCTTTGAACCTATGTTCTTGTATGAATGTTTTCTGGTTTATTTTATGAATATTACCACTATGAGTAATGAATGTTGTTCATAAACAATTGGCTATCTGGTTGTTCAAATATCTTTTAATGTTCATGTGTTTTGAAAGAAGTATCAGCTATCTGTGATTTTTCATAATGCATGTACAAATTACATTACTCATTAATGAATGATAACTTTGCTCCCTAGGGATAGGTTAGGTAGTTAGTTGTAATTTCCTATTGTGTGTGATTTAGATGCGAGAGAGTTTAAGATAAGAGGTAAGAACCTGTGCATCACATTGTGACCGCTCCTCGTATTCTACATCAATTTGCATGTTAAATAGGCACTTGCATATCATACTTAAGTCAAAAAATACAAAAATATATACAGTGAACCGAGCAACAATCGGTAAAACCCTTTGTTTTTTGTTACTTGACCTACGGTAGCCGGACCGCAAACCAGATGGATTCCCTACACCAAACAGTCATGGGCTAGTTGGGAACGTTGACTGGGGAGAATCCCTTGTTGTTGTTGCCTGTGAATTTCCAGGCCTCAACACCATGTTTGGGGGATGACTTGTATTAACTTACATATTGCATGTCCTTTACCTTTTAGTGAGTGGGACCATACAACTAACAATATCAACTCTAATTTAATAATTAAAAAACGATGGATAAGAATTTTGTCCTTTCCTATAAGTTATTAATCCTTGCATTTTGTATATATAAAAAGTAAAAAATTGATACAAATTTAATGATAATCAT
>LPNX010906685.1:209349-240913 GCA_001517045.1 Pseudotsuga menziesii | reverse complement strand
GGAGGTACATCATATGGATGTAAAGTGTGCCTTTCTGAATGGTGATCTCACTGAGGAGATATATATGCAGCAGCCCCAATGTTTTGCTACTGACCATTCTCTTGTGTATAGGTTGAGAAAGTCATTGTATGGGCTAAAGTAAGCCCCCAGGGCTTGGTATGCCAAGATAGATAGCTTCTTGCTATCTCTGAATTTTGTTCGGTGCAAATCAGATTCGAATTTCTATCTGAAGGTAATTAATGGTTCATTAATGATAATTGTGTTATATGTTGATGACCTCCTCATTACAGGAAGCTCACAGGCTGAGATTGCTTCTCTAAAAGGAACTATGAACCAAGCCTTCTCCATGACAGATTTGGGGCTCTTAAGTCAATTTCTGGGGCTTGAGATTGCTCAAACCAAAGCTGGAATCAAGGTGCACCAGTCCAAATATGCCTTGGATTTGCTGATCAAATTCAGAATGCAAGATTGCAAAGCAAGCAAAACTCATTTCCTTTCAGGAGTAAAGCTGGAGGAAGATGATTCTCCACCGATGGTAAACAACACTTTGTATAGACAGTTGATTGGATGTTTATTGTATTTGACACATACTCGACCTGATCTTTGTTATGCAGCCAGTGTTGCTTCTAGATTCATGGATCAGCCCCATGAGATCCATTGGAAAGCAGCCAAGAGGATCCTTAGCTTTGTTCAGGGAACAAGGACACATGGGATTTTCTATAAAGCCAATTCTGACCTTGAGTTAATTGGTTTTATTGACAGTGATTGGGAAGGTGATAGCATAGACAGGAAATCCACTTCAGGTTATGTGTTCATGCTTGCAGAAGGGCCAATCAGCTGGTCAAGCAAGAAACAGAGTTCCATTGCACTCTCATCTACAGAAGCTGAATACAGAGGGGTTGTCAATGCAACAACTTAGTGTTTATGGTTGCAGGGTTTACTTGGAGAGTGTGGTTTTGAACCTGAGTACTCAACTACCATCTACTATGATAACCAAAGTACCATTCGAATATGCAAAGATCCAGTTCAGAAGCAGAGAACCAGACACATTGAGATTCACATGCACTACATCAGAGAGCTTGTGCATGATGGCACCATTCACCTACTCTTCTGTTCATCTTCAGAACAAGTAGCTGACATCTTCAAAAAATCATTTTGTGAGAAGACCTTCAGCAATCTCAAATCACTGCTGGGGATTTCTGATCATGCTGTCAAAGCATGAATGGATACAAGATTCTACAATTTTGTTTTAGAGTCCATGTTTAAGGGAGGATTTTCCCAAGTTGGTTTTTCCTCTTTCCTTGGTTGTATGGACATTGCAGTATGTAAAGGGTGACTAAGCTTTGTTGCTAGGCCCTATATTTTGATTTATTACTCATAAAGTCAGGCTTAAGGGGGGGTGTTAGAATAATCAACACATATTATTTACCCACTTAGACATTAATTCATTTATTTTGTCTTATTTGCCTAGTCCATGAGTCTCACCATGTGCAAGTTGATAATTGCCTATCCATAGAGGTCAAACTTTCCATTATTGACTCATGGAGCACTTGGGAAAGCCTTAGGAATCAAATCTTCTTTATTCCTGGCCTCCTAGGCGTCCATCTACTTTTTCTGCTTTATTCCCTGCTTTTTCAGTGTTTTAAGGCACATAGGAAAGAAAGACTAGGTGAGGTGAATCTGCTTTGTTGCCTCTTCCTCCTCCACTCTTTCCTCCATGCAAAAGCATGTATGATCTACCATTTGACCACTCTTTAGCTTTCCCATGCGCCCTTTCTAATTCGTGGGGTCCTTGATAGATTTGGGATCAGTTTTTTACACCTATGGGGGATTTACCTATTTTGGGTAAGCCTGCTTTTATGATAGATTTGGATGCTTCCTTATGCATTCAATTTGCTCATGTATTCTATATATTCAGCAGCCTATGTTATTACAGGGTTGGCTATTGTACACTCAGTTAATATAATTTTGTGTTACAGCTCCATATTCAGTCTCCATTGTTGATAATTTTGCATGATCAATTGTTAATTGTTGTGGGTGAAATTAATCTACTGCAGGCCTAAATTTCTACAGGAAGGGCTTATGACACAATATGCAGTCTATAAGTATCGAGATCATGTAAAACTCAGACGTTTTTCGGGTCTCTCCCCCATGGGCTATGGCCAAGCAAGCAGACAGACTGTTTGAAGCCAGGCTGGGCCAGTTGAAGATTGTCCCATCAGCGGCCACATGAAAGATGAGAGGTATCCATTCTAGCTTGAACAACTTGCCATGAGCTCTTCCCAATATTCTGTTGAGCATCAAGGCTATGAATCTGTATGGAGCCCTTAGACTCACTGTATCATACTCATTCGTTGCTCTGGGCCTGAAAATTTTCCCTGTTAGCATCATTCTTTTCATGGTTTCTATCAGGTCCATTTTAATGCTACTCAACCAGTCATCAGGCACGAACACTTCGGGCTCCAGCAGATGGTAGGCCAAGGCTACATGACCAGGGCTATACGTAGCATAACCTTGATCATTAACATCCTTCATAATCATTGTTGTGACATCCGCCTGAGGCAGAATCCATCCTATGGCTTCCGAGCATGGGAAGAGTTTCGGTCTAGTGGCGACCTTCATGAGTGCTGATATTTCGATGTTGGCGTAGATGGGTTCCTCTTCCAGTTCTATATCAGGCACCTCTCTTCTGGTGATGAGTCTATAGACATCCCCCCACTGATATTCGGGTTCAACACCAGAGACACATTGAGTGTCTCCATATATATATTCAGTCTTTGTTTCAGCTTCTGCTTGTGGCACTTCTTCCACCACCAGGGCCTTTTTCTTTTGTCTTTTGGACATGGTGGGCTCGACTTCTTCCTACCATATATAACATTGTAATATTGAGGCATCCAAGGTGCATACATTTACATGACAGAGTGCAACACTTTATTTTATATGGGTATATCATGTTAACAACTAGTTGATGAAACTAAGATATAAATTTGCATAACTTGACTGTCCAAATGCACCCTACTTAGAGCTCTTATTTATATCTTAGTAAGAGGCAAACATTTCTGTATGGTATTAAAACATCCCATCAACCATCTTCTAGGAAGCCCTGACTATCAGAAATACTAGCTTGAAGCAAATTCATATGCCCTGACTATCAGAAATACTAGCTTGAAGCAAATTCAGTCCTGTGCCCTAAAGTGAGCAATATACTACTGCTGCATGATACAAACTTTATCAATCATACTTGAGTCGTCATTAAATATACAACGTTTCGCAGATGCATGTACATCAAATGCAAGGTGCAGCATTCATCAATTTGGTCTATTGCACAGCAAACAAAGACAGGGAATTTAAATATATCAAGATTAGGCTAGCCGCCCTTGTTATTAAACATTTTGACAATAAAGCTTTAGCAGGGATAACTTTGATAATGACTTATGCTGCTTGCGGAAGATAATTACATTAACACGACTATATGCTGTGGGTATTACTGTCATTTTACTGAGAATGGTGCTCCGACTAGGGAAACAATCCATGAGATCCCCGTGGGATGAAATAAAACAACGCCTATCCCTTTAAACCAGCTAGGGTTTCAGGTGACTGAGTAGAAAAGGGCTACGCGAGTTTGCAAGGGAAACTATATGCGATGGCAATGATGCATATGCCCATGCACTCATGGCTACCAATTATAAACCGCAGTGGATCCCTTCTAACCGGCTAGGTGCCAAAATACGATATACAGAACAGAGCGACAAAACAAAAATTCAAGGATGCGGGTAAAGTGGAGGTTACAACCACGAAGAGAAACCACAGTTATTGCAGAAAACACCTATACAATCGCCCCCTTCTGACACAATCATCACTATCCGGGGAAGCTTGGTGCAGACGGCGTAACGGCTGTCTGCACCAAACCCCCATCTCTATATGCGGGGTTTACAAGCAAGGCCCCGACCTAAATAATTTCTCCATGAGTTAAAAAACCCCCCTGCTGACAGTAAAAAATAACCCTCCCCTTACTTATATAGGCTTGGAACCGGAAAACCACTAGGTGAAAACTACCGCAACCACAAATGTCCATATAAACTTTACCAAATGATTCAAAGGAACAGGAGATGATGCAAAGAACCTACCGGACACGGGAACGTAGCCGAAGTGGAGAAAACCGTCGAGCACGGTGAAGACACCTGGACCGAAAGTACTGCAATGGCGAAACGGGCGAGCGTGACAGATAATGGCAAAGCACACTAATCAACAATGATGAAATGATAAATAAACCCTATGACCCGTTCATATATATACAAAAATATGCACGTGCGACATAACATATCGGACAGAAGGTCGTTCTAAGTCGGATAGTGAGAATGAGAAACCTTCCGCAACAGCGGAAGGCCATAACGTCGATCCATCCGCAATGGTGGGTGAGACGGGAGAACCCCACAATCGGATGTCGGAGGAAACTTGAAACGAAAGTCGAGAGCTTGAAGCTTTCCGCAACGGCGGAAGATAAAATCCTAAAAGTCTTCACTCCGGTTACACGTGTCGGATGCCGGAAGGATCTGAAGACGGAGGACGAAAGTCCAAATCCCTCCGCGATGGGTACAATTAACGTGGTAAAAGGTTTCGACTTAAAACTTGAAACCAGTTGAAAACACATAAGTCGGAAGAAAAACCAGAAGTCATAATCAAAATCTCATCCGCAACGGCGGGATAAAATATCAAAGGGGCGTCCGATGCCCAACAAAAACGCCTGCCGCGAAAAACAAACGGGTCGGCAATCAGAAGGTTTCGTCTTCTCGAAAACCTAAACTTATCTGCAACTACGGAGGGCCACAGATTAGATTCACCCGCAACGGTGGAAAATTAAAACCAAATAACCTCTAATTCCAACAAGCTTCAAATACGTTCAACGTCAACAATCCAGTAGGTTTCCAAAGGCTTTCCAAATGTATCAATTAAATCAAATAGTGGAGCAACCCAGGTATCAAAACAAATGATCTGAGAGATCAATGAAACAAAATAGGGAGGAAAATCAAGCTAATCCAAAACAAAAGGGGGATCCTAAATTTTTTTAGAATTTTGGGAAATTGTCGCAGCTACAACAATTGGCGACTACTTGGTGAACTCCAGATCTCTGAAATAACTCTTCCCTAGCTTAAGATTGTCTGGATGCCAATGAAGCCTTCTAGATGTCTGCATTCCTAAGCAAGCCAAATTATGCATAAATTACTTAAAAGAAGTATATTCTTTCAGGAGAAGGTAACATCCGGAGTGTTTCAGGTCTGAATAACTCTTTTGAGGCCAAATAAATGAGGTTTATTTTACCTTCCCTTTGGTAGTTACAGCTTAGACACCACAGGATTGTAACAGAGGGTCACAGTATTATCCTTTTGTTCCTTATTCCCACGCCAACTGCACTTTTGTGCCTTTTGAACCTTAGTTCTTTTGATATGAGTCCTCCTTCAGGCCTTTCCTTACTGAATTTTCATTTAGGATCCTCTATCCCATAGTGTCCTTTTATGTGAACAGTGCATTTCATATTTTAGTTCACGGACGGAGAGGATCTCGTGGCCATCTAGTTCTTTTATGCTTTGATATTAAGGCTTTTTCAAGCTTTGCTTTGATATGCCTTGTTTCTTTCAGGAGTCTTGACTCTTAATAGCTTTTAGCCTTTTTCTTAATTTATGGCATGGGATCATTTATATATGATATACTATTTCACTCTGCTTCCTTTCCGAGGGTCTTTTGCTGTCCCTCCCTTGGGTATTTAAGATGTGAAATGGTTGGAGCCTCGAAATAGTACCTCAGACCCTTTTCACCTCTAAGTTATTTACAGGGGTTAAGTAAGACTTCAAAGAATGCACTGCCAGTTAGGAATACGGTTACTAGAAGACATCCTATACTTTAAAGCCCAGTCTTTCGCTAAGGATTTTAGTTAATACAGAACCCTAATGTTTCCATTGCAACCAAAAGTTTGCCTCTTATTCAAAACCAAAGGAGAACTAGCAAAGCTATAAAGAAAACAGCAGCATAGCAAGTAATCAAAGAAATAAAATCATCAAAACACCAGAGCAAAAAAATAGTACCTAGTATTAAGAAAACAAAACAATTTATTTATATACAAAAAAAAAAAAAATTGCCCATTCCTGAAAATTTTAAAACTAGAGAGCTAAGGAATGGGTTGGATTTTAGACATGAGTTGTCTAACCATGGTCTAACTGTGCTGTCATTGAAATGGAACCCATATCTAATATCCTGCAGTCATCCTTTTCAGCCTGATGGAGTTGAAGGAGCTCAGGCTGAGTGTCCATCATAGGACTGGCCCTTTTTGAGGACTGATGTCCTAGCTTAAGCTTAGTTAGATAGTTTCCCAGGATAGAATCAGCATACTCATTGCCTTCTCCTAACTTAGTGACAGTGTGCTTCATGTTTGGCTCTCTCAGAATTTTTACTGGATTTGGTGTACCTTTAAGAGGAAACAGCAGATGAGACCAATCTGAAGAAAAATAACCTTTCAACCTGGCAGCCCAATCACGGTTGAGAATGAGCCCATATCCCCTCAGTATGTCAGCAACCATAATGTCAATAAATTGACATATCTTATTGTTTGCAGCCAAACAGATGAGGACATTCTTCATTTCTCCCACCACCTTGACACCTGTGCGATCTAATTGTGTTACTTCATGAGGTGTGGACTCTAGCTGTCCGTTAATATTTTTACAAACCTCAAGGGGCATCACATTCACTACTGCTCCAGTGTCCACCAAGCAGTTATGCGCTTTACAATTCATCATTTCTAGAGTCAAAAGAAAAGGCGGGGTATCTAGGTTTTCTTTCCAACCTAGTTCTTGGTCTTCTTCTCCTAGTTGGTTTTGAGTAGGTATATCCTTTGTTAGCTCTTGAGTCTCATCGAAGTTTTCCCCACTAACACCTGTCTGCTCTTCTACAGGTTTGACAGTCTCAGTACTTGGTTCTGTCCTCTGGTTTAGGGTATTGTTCTTAGGAGTTTTTCCCTCGTCCAGTCTCTTAACATGCTCCTACAAATTGTTGATTTTAGAAAATATTACATTGTCTTGGCCTATGACACCCATGTCCTGCGTAGTGGTAGATGTACATTTGGATTTAGGAGTAACATCTTCAGTGTCAAATAGTGAACTACCATTCCATGAGAACATAGTATCATCCTCTGGTTTTCTTAGGATCTATTTCTCCTTTTCCTCCTCACCACTGTCCTTAGCCAATTTAGGGTCCAACAACTTGTTCATCACCAATGTCATTGAATGTAACCATTGAGGACACTTCTTCTCAGAATGGGGTTGTTGGTGAAAAGTACATAAATTATCCCCCCCTACTTCTGTTATGTTTATTGATGCCGAATTGGGAGGAGGGACTTGCCATTGGTTGTTACCCTCTTTTTTCGGATAGTGAAGCTTATGGGTTTTCTGAATATCCCTTTACTTCTCCAGGTCTATTATTCGGTTGGACAGTTTCTGAAGCATTTTCATCATTCCTTGGTAATCATGTGATTGATTTTCTCTAGGTTTAGACAACAGTGATATTCTTCTAGCAGTAATCTTGTCTTCAAGTGGATCAGGATAATCTTCTACACTCTCACTTTCTGCCTCTACCCTTTCAGCCTCTTCATAAGTCTCTACCAGTGTAGGTTTGACTTTCATCTTGGCAAACATGGCCAGCTCAGGCCCTAGGGCTGAGGTGTAATACTCAATCAAAACCTTGTTTGAAGGTCTGTCAACTGCAGAAAAGTTTTTTAGGTACAGTGAAAATCTCTGAGTGAAACTACGCACCTTTTCATTCTTCTCTTTTCTTAGCTGACCAAGACCTTTCATCAATGAGGCGTGCATTTTTTGGGTTGTGTATTTACTTCTGAAAGATCTGTCAAAAGTGTCCCAATCAGGAATGGAGTTTGCAGGCAGACTCCAATACCAAGATGCTACTGCTCCTTTCAGAGTGTGTGGGAACAGCCTACAGACCACATATTCATACTCTCTAGCCCTTAGCCCTTCTAATGCTAGGTAGAAAGGTAGAAGCTTTGAAGGTGATCGTGTACAACAATTCCTTCCTTAGGGTCGAACTTGGGCAAGAGCTTGTCAAAGGCTTGAGGTAAGTCATGCAGAGGAGGTGTTAGGTTCAGAGGTGACCTAGCTCTCCATGCTAGCAAAGGGTTGGGTTGATTACTAGCCATGAGCAAAGGTAAACGAATAAAACACTAGGAAAATAGTCCTTCAAGGATAGCACCAAAATATACAAAAAATCTGACTTAGGTTGAAAGCTTCAAACATCTGCTGGTAAGATAGTCTCGGGAAAATTAAGTTCCAAGGCCAGCCATTTACTGGCGGCCCTCCTTCTAGCGCCAAAACTGCTGAGGCCTAGAAATTCGCAGGCGGCAACAGTAAGGGATTCTCCCCAATCAACGTTCCCAACTAGCCCGTTGACTGTTTGGTATAGGGAATCCATCCGGTTTACGGTCCAGCCACCGTAGGTCAAAGTAACAGAAAGGGGTTACCGGTTGCGTCCCAGTCCACCGGAATTTGTATTTTTTTGACTTACGAATGAAATGCAAGTATCTACCTAATTATGCAGGATGGTGAAGGATGCAAGGAGCATTCACAAAGTGATGCGCATGTTCTTACCTCTCATCTTAGGCTCACTAGAATCTAAGTCACACATGCAGCAATGAGATGACCTAACTACCTATCTATCTACCTATCTCTCCCCAGGGAGCCAACTTGTAATTCATGTATGAGTAATGTGGGCATGCACACATGATAAAAGCAATTACAGATAGCTGACATTTACTTTTATAAGCATGGACAAATGAAATATATTTCAACAACCAGATAGCTAATTGTTTATGATCAGCTTACATTACTCATGGTGGTTATTTCATAAAATAAATCAGAAATCATATAAACAAAGACATAAATCGTAAAGTTAGAACGATCTCACGATTCATGGATACAATGCTGGAAAACAAAATAGTTCATCTTTCGACTATCCATGGAAAAACATTGAAATCCCACCTATCTTCTTTCAACAGGCCAACTGTAAATTTTTATTGCAAAAGGAAATAGTTCTTCTTACAATACGTCATCACCATTCTTACTGGGGAAAAAATCCCCTTTTCTCTCTACGCTTCTGGCTTCTATACAAAAAGGTAAAATGGTTGGGCTGCCCAAAGTGACCTTTGGGCTTCCCAACCTTTAGTATTCCCAACACCTCACTTCTCAAAAAGCTTTTACAAAATTATTAAATTATTACAAAGTTGACCGGTCCTTTAAGAGGAGGGTCCCACTTGGCTATCTAAGAACTTTTTCCACGTTGCTGCTTCAGCAGCAATGCCTTCAAATGTGCATGGCTCCAGGAACTGAATGTTGATTTCAAAATTTTCAACTTGGTTCCTGATGGCCTCGATCCTTGCTGGGCTCAACCGAAGCTGATCTTCTAGAAATTGCATGTAACGGCTGTGTGGCCTACCTCGTTCTTCAGCACTGGGTCATCAATGGTTCTAATCTGTTGAGTTCTGGCCTCTACATCTTGATATCTTTTCTGCAATATTTCCACAAAAGGCCTCATGGTCCGAGAACTCCTCAAGCCTATGCTCAGCCTCTGTTTGACATCGGTTGTATGTATTTAGGACCCTTCTGAAATATTCTAAGCATGCTCCCTGCGTCTTTTTTACAGCCTTCTTGAATTCTTCTGCAGTACTGATGGCAAACTCTACTAGGTTGTGATCTCTCTTGAGGGATTGATGGTATTTTGCTGGTAGCCCTTCTGCAGTCTCGGCATCACCTTTCACCCTCACCATTCTGGCACTTAATACCTCAAGAACATCCTGAGATCGATCAATGAAGTATGAGGAAGTTTCCATGATCTCTTCTAGCCTGCTGTCAATATGAAGGACTTTGCACTTTTGTTCTTCCAGAGTGGTCTGCAGCTACAACATTTTAGCCTTCTGAGCCAGGATATGTTCCTTGAAAGGTTGCAGATTTACTTGCTGTTCCTTTGCTGCCTCCAGATCAGCGGTTAGAGAGGCAAGCTGCTCTTGATGTTGCTTTGTCAGTTTCTGGGAATGCAAATCATTGGCTTGCTCAAGGATCTTCATCTGTTCTTCTAGGTCCTCCACCTTTCGCAGCAACTGCTCCTTCTCCTTCTTCAACTCTTGTTCTTCTGCTTGCACTTGCTCAAGGTGTTCTTGTGTAGCCTCCTGATCCTGTCTCTCTTCACGTAGGACCTGCAATTCAGCTGCAGCAGTCCTCATATCCCTCTGTATGTGCTCAAATTTCCGCTTTAACTTACTTCCCTCCTCTCTCTCTCTCTTCAGGGTATCCTTCAGCTGCTCAGAAGATTTCTTATATGACTCTAGTTTAGTCATCACCTTGTCTATGTTATCCTCTGAAGCATGTAGTATTGCAATTCTGGCCCTTATGGTAAGTCTTGGATCCACGTCTGTCCCTACCATAATAGCAGTATCTGTTATCATTGTGGCAACCATTCCTTCTGATTCTACCTTTCTTTCTGTCCTCTTCATTTTTCTCTTGGTATCCCTATCATAATACACCGTATTGAAATCAGGGATTTCCTTGCCCTTTTCCTGGACAAAAGGAACTATTCTGAGCGAAGGGACCACAAGAGTGTCGGCAGTAGGTGCTTGTGGATCCTGGACCTCTGGATTTTCTGTCTCTTGGGTCTGCCCCTCAGTAGCTGATTGTCCATTCTCTATCAGCTTCTGACCCTCTGCTTCCTGCCTTCTCATTTCCTCATCTATCTCTCTCTTCACTTCTTCAGCTACTTTCCTAGCTACTTTTTCAGCCTCTTTTGGCTGCTTCTTGTGCCTTCTCAGCTGCTTCTTGGACAACTTTTCTTTTTTCTTCTTCTTCGCTATGAAGCCATCCTACAGCTTCCTGTGCTAGATTTTTCCCTTCATCCTGTCTCCTTTTGGCCTCTTCCTCAGCTCTGGCTTGCTCAGCTTTGGCTCGCTTAGCCCCTTTTCCACCTTTAGTGGTGATCTTTGGCTTGAATCTTCTTCTTAGAGCTGTCAAGTTAGGGGCACTTCGAAAGACAGATTCTTCCTTATCGAAGTGATGATTATACTCAAAGTGAACCTTCTGTTCTTTGCAATGCTCCACAACCTTACCTTGGGGAATCACTCCTCTAGAATGGCATCCTGCCAAAATGGAATTTCTCTAATTCTGCTACAAATTCATCATCCTGTTTCACTTTAGCAAATCTGCAGCTTCCTAGTTTGAATGGCAAAGGGGGGTAAGCAGTCTTCTTGTGTTCAAAGATGAATTTGCCTATTCCATCGATGAAAACTTTCCTGACTGCCTGCTTATGGACAATATAGTCGGTTGCGTATTTTGGTAGCAGGGAAGGGGCTTTTGAGCCACCAAACATTCTGAAATACATGCCATTTTTTGCCAAGTAATAGTCTGCGTATTCTTCTATTACTTTCATGGTCCCCTCCGAGAAGCAGTCACATTCCTTTAGAAAAATGAGGGTGTGTAATGGCATAAGGAAATGTTCGCATACTTCTCTATAGTGGCTGTGGTAAACATGTGCCCACAAAGGTTTGTAAGCCACATAGATAGGCATTCTCTCCCTGTCCCAGATGCATCTGAGACCTAGGAAGGGCTTATGACACAATATGCAGTCTATAAGTATCGAGCTCATGTAAAACTCAGACTTTTTTCGGGTCTCTCCCCCCTGGGCTGCGGCCAAGCAAGCAGACAGACTGTTTGAAACAAGGCTGGGCCAGTTGAAGATTGTCCCATGGGTGGCCACATGAAAGATGAGAGGTATCCATTCCAGCTTGAACAACTTGCCATGAGCTCTTCCCAATATTCTGTTGAGCATCAAGGCGATGAATCTATATGGAGCCCTTAGACTCACTGTATCATACTCATTCATTGCTCTGGGCCTGAAAAGTTTCCCTATTAGCATCATTCTTTTCATGGTTTCTATCAGGTCCATTTTAATGCTACTCAACCAGTCATCAGACATGAACAATTCGGGCTCCGGAAGATGGTAGGACAAGGCTACATAACCAGGGCTGTACGCAGCATAACCTTGATCATTAACATCCTTCAGAATCATTGTTGAGACATCCGCCCGAGGCAGAATCCATCCTATGAATTCCAAGCATGGGAAGAGTTCCGGTCTAGTGGTGACCTTCATGAGTGCCGATCTTTCGATGTTGGCGTAGGTGGGTTCCTCTTCCAGTCCCATATCAGGAACCTCTCTTCTGGTGATGAGTCTATAGACATCCCCCCACTGATATTCGGGTTCAACACCAGAGACACATTGAGTGTCTCCATATATATATTCAGTCTTTGTTTCAGCTTCTGCTTGTGGCACTTCTTCCACCACTGGGGCCTTTCTCTTTTGTCTTTTGGACATCGTGGGATCGACTTCTTCCTGCCATATATAACATTGTAATATTGAGGCATCCAAGGTGCATACATTTACATGACAGAGTGCAACACTTTATTTTATATGGGTATATCATGTTAACAACTAGTTGATGAAACTAAGATATAAATTTGCATAACTTGACTGTCCAAATGCACCCTACTTAGAGCTCTTATTTATATCTTAGTATGAGGCAAACATTTCTGTATGGTATTAAAACATCCCATCAACCATATTCTAGACAACAATAAAATTACATCCATATGCAAAGTTCCATTTTTATGTGTTTAATGTGATAGCAAGTAGAGAAACCAATGCATGTATGCACAATCCAAAAATACCCTGACTATTAGAAATACTAGCATGAAGCAAATTCAGTCCTATGCCCTAAAGTGAGCAATATACTACTGCTGCATGATACAAACTTTATCAATCATACTTGACTCGGCATTAAATCTACAACGTTTCGTAGATGCATGTACATCAAATGCAAGGTGCAGCATTCATCAATTTGGTGTATTGCACAGCAAACAAAGACGGGGAATTTAAATATATCAAGATCAGGCTAGCCACCCCTGTTATTAAACATTTTGACAATAAAGCTTTAGCAGGGATAACTTCGATAATGACTTATGCTGCTTGAGGAAGATAATTACATTAACTCGACTATATGCTGCGGGTATTACTGTCATTTTACTGAGAATGGTGCTCCGACTAGGGCAACAATCCATGAGATCCCCGTGGGATGAAATAAAACAATGCCTAT
This sequence comes from Pseudotsuga menziesii, assembly GCA_001517045.1. NCBI lineage: Eukaryota > Viridiplantae > Streptophyta > Pinopsida > Pinales > Pinaceae > Pseudotsuga > Pseudotsuga menziesii. The sequence goes on along the minus strand of LPNX010906685.1, from coordinate 227,724 downwards.
CCCTTTAAACCAGCTAGGGTTTCAGGTGACTGAGCAGAAAAGGGCCACGCGAGTTTGCAAGGGAAACTATATGCGACAGCAATTATGCATACGCCCACGCGCTCATGGCTACCAATTATAAACTGCAGCAGATCCCTTCTGACCGACTAGGTGCCAAAATATGATATATAGAACAGAGCGGCAAAACAAAAATTCAAGGATGTGGGTAAAGTGGAGGTTACAACAGCGAAGAGAAACCACAGGTATTGCAGAAAACGCCTATACAATCCCCCCCTTCTGACACAATCATCATTATCTGGGGAATATTGGTGCAGACGACGTAACGACCGTCTGCACCAAACCCCCATCTCTATACGCGGGGTTTACAAGCAAGGCCGTGACCTAAATAATTTCTCCATGAGTTAAAAACCCCCCCTGCTGACAGTCAAAAATAACCCTCCCCTTACTTATATAGGCTTGGAACAGACAAACCGCTAGGTGAAAACTACCACAACCACAAATGTCCATATAAACTTTACTGAATGCTTCAAAGGAACAGGAGATGATGCAAAGAACCTACCAGACACGGGCGCGCAGCCGACGTGGAGAAAACTGCCGAGCACGGTGAAGACACCTGGACCGAAAGTACTGCAACGACGAAACGAACGAGCGCGACAGATAACGGCAGAGCGCACTAATCGACAATGATGAAATGATAAATAAACCCCATGACCCGTTCATATTTATACAAAAATACGCACGTGCGACATAACATATCGGACGGGAGGTCATTCTAAGTCAGACGGTGAGAATGAGGAACCTTCCGCAACGGCGGAAGGCCATAACGTCGATCCATCCGCAATGGTGGGCGAGATGGGAGAACTCCACAATCGGACATCGGAGGAAACTTGAAACGGAAGTCGAGAGCTTGAAGCTTTCTGCAACGACAGAAGATAAAATCCTAAAAGTCTTCTCTCTGGTTACACGCGTCAGACGTCGGAAGGATGTCAAGATAGAGGATGAAAGTCCAAATCCCTCCGCAACGAGGACAATTAACGCGGTAAAAGGTTTTGACTTAAAACTTGAAACCAGTCGAAAACACATAAGTCGGAAGAAAAATCGGAAGTCATAATCAAAATCCCATCTGCAACGGTGGGATAAAATATCAAAGGGGCGTCCGATGCCCAACAAAAACGCCCGCTACGAAAAACAAACAGGTCGGCAATTGGAAGGTTTCGTCTTCTGGAAAACCCAAACTTATCCGCAACTGCGGAGGGCCACAGATTAGATTCACCCACAACGGTGGAAAATTAAAACCAAATAACCTTCGATTTCAGCAAGCTTCAAATACGTTCAACGACAACAATCCAGCAGGTTTCCAAAGTATTTTCAAATGCATCAATTAAATCAAATAGTGGAGCAACCCAGGTATCAAAACAAATGCTCTGAGAGATCAATGAAACAAAATAGGGAGGAAAATCAAGCTAATCCAAAACAAAAGGGGGATCCTAAATTTTTTTTGGAATTTTGGGAAATTGTCGCAGTTGCAACAACAATGGTGATGATGATGATCGTCTTTATCATCATCATCATGATGAAGATCATCATGATGAAGATGAAAATAATGAACATGATGATGATGATGATGATGTTGATCATGATAATGATTATCATGAGGATGAAAACGATGATGATCAACATGATCACGATGATGGTGATGGTGATGATGATGGTGATGATGATGATGATGATGATGATGATGATGATGAAGATGATGGTGATGATGGTGATGATGATGATGATGAAAATCATCCTGATGATGAAGACGATGGTGATGATCATGATGGTGATGATGGTGATGAGGGTCATGATGATGATGATAATGATAATGATTATGATTATAATGATTATAATGATGATGATGATGATGATGATGATGAAGACGACGACGATGATGATGATGATGATGATGATGATTATCATCATCATGATGACAATGATGATGATGAATATCATGATGAGTCAAATAGAAATAATGAACATGATGATTATCTGTACCAAGTTCCAATGGAGGAGTCAAATAGGAATAGTAAGAATTAAACACTAAAATTATAGAAATAATTGTTTTTAATGTATTCTTCCTTTCCATTCATTGCGCTCCTCTCCATTTCAAGAATAATTTAATATTCTCTACTAAACAGGACCAACCACGTGAAGGTAAAATATCTTTATGCCCTACAAACCCCCCCCCCCTCACATCACTCTCAATTCTCCAAACCCAATGCATCTACTTCATTAAACCCAAAAAATCATTATTTTAAATGATTATGATTATGATGATTATAATGATGATGATGATGAGGGTCATTATGATGATGATAATGATAATGATGATGATGACGCTCTTGATGATGATGATGATGATGATGATGATATCCTGATGATGAAGACGACGACGACGATGACGACAATCATGATGATGATTATTATCATCATGATGCTGACGATGATGATGATGATGATGATGATGATGATGATGATGGAGATGATCATGATGGTAATGATGGTGATGCAGACGATGATTATGATGATTATGATGATTTACGGTGATTATGATTATGATGGTTATGGTGATTATGATTATGATGATTATGATGATTTATATAATGATGATGATGATGATGACACTAGTAAAAAATGAGGAATTAGTAACTACGTGACTAAAAATTCTAGTCACCGTAGGTTTTTCAAGTGATTTACTACTAAATATGAGCAATTTTGATTGACCCAACTATAAATGACTAAAATTAACGACTAATTTAACTTCACTAGTTGACAAATATGACTAGATAATAAGTGACAGAGTTAAAAATGACTAACATAAATGACTAATTTAGTCATGGCATAAAAAATGACTAGCTAGAAGAATATGAATTAGTCATTTATGTTAGTCATTTTTAATTGTGTCATGGAAAATTGCAATTGTGACAATGAAGTGTTACAATTTAGTAAATTTTGTAAATTTTCTACCTTCTAACTTTGAATATGTTTAGGTTTACAATCTGAATCCAAAATGGAATTTATGGGGCTAGGAATATCTAGTGTTTTTCCTAGTTGGTCAGGATAGTGTTAGGGTGTTGTGGATTATTGCAGACGATGTGATATAGACGTTCATATTGCTTTCGAGATATAATATTGGGATCAGAAATCCCAGATGATATATACGTTGGAAAACCCTTTTTTCTATAATGGTGCCATGCACCTCGATCTTCAGAGATCCAACAAAGCAATTGCATGGAATTTCTCTTGACCATGTAGTGTGTGACATCTCGACAATGAAAAAAATTGCAATTTTTGACAAGAGGGTATAAATATATATAGATAAATTTAGTGCTAGTGTTCACGATGTCCTAGTCCTGTGTTATAGCTTAACAATAGAAAATATTCCAATTTTTTACTAGGGGGTCTAAATATATATATATATATATATATATATATATATATATATATATATATATATATATCATTTTAGTTATAGTGATCACGATGTCCTAGCAAGACACCAAATTGATGATGTATCTAATGTCTAGTCTCCTTTCATGCAATAGTGACTCCATTTTTCCCTCCATTCCATCATCTTGATCTCAAAATAAGTCATAATTGAGAGTGCAATAAGAGTAATCCATTCTCATCATTTTATACACTTAAAACATCCTCATAAATACATGATATTATTTGCTTTAATAGATTGCTAACCTACCAAAAATATCTATTACTAAAATTTCTCATGAATATCACTTATGGTCACCATCAAAAATTATTTTCTCACCCATTTTCATTATTCTATCCCTAGTAGAAAATATTTTAATTGATTTTCTTTATATATATGTTTGAATTTTTGACAATATTTAAATTGATTTCCTTATATATGTTTGAGTTTTTTTTTTCATTTCTAAATTTAATTGATATATACCAAACCCGCCAAATCCTAGAAAAATATTATGCATTCCTAAAAGTCACCATTGAAGTAGTTACAAAATAGTTCAGCCCTGATAAATATTGAACATTCCAAGAAGTCACCATTGAAGTAGTGCCAAAATGGTTCAACATATTTTGATGTGCTCATTTTTTCCTTGATTCCACTTATTGAGGTAGTAGTCATGTTAATCATTGATTTTGGGTTTCGGAATTGTAAATACCCATTCTAAAGTGAGTCAAAATACTAGTAGCAGAGATATACACGAATAGCATCAGTTCCGATTCATTAAGTTCCATATGTTCAAGATATAGAGAAAATTCCACAGCAATATTTTTGCCTAGATACAGTTGAAGAAATAGTTGACCCTTGAATTGCTACTAGGGGTGAAATAGAGCCTTAAGTTCGAGGGTAAAAGGAAGCTCTTGGAAATTCACTCCCAAACCACCCGCACCAATACATCCACCAGCGACTTGGTAGTCTACAAAGGGAAACTCCCCACTCGGGCTAAATGGATATCATCAGACAATCTTGTTAGCAACTTCCAAAGTCTAAATCAGAAAGTGGGGACACTTTCATCTAAACAGTGAGGAGTTGATGTGTCCAATAGAATATATAGGTTAGATATAGGATTATAATGCAACACAAGAACAATGTTGTCATCTTAATCACTTATTTGGGGTTCAGGATTTTTGGACATGGGAATATTTCCAGAGGCTAGGAAAATATATGTTGATCCATTGTTAGACTTGGGGGTTTATGTCCATAAGTTGCAATGGGAAGAGGTTTACACCATATTAATAGAACTTGCGAGTAGGAATCTTGTGAATCTAGTGAACAATCACAAGTGAGTCACTCATACATTTGTTGTCTTATTGATTATCCTTAATAATCTTCTCTTGGGAATTTGGACTGTCTTGTGACATAGGAGACTTATTCAAAGATTCTTTGCATATTGCAATTTTTTATTGTTTATCTCAAGTAAACCTCTTGGAATATTCAATGGACACTTCCCCATAATTGTGGATGGAATCCCTAATCATAATGTAATGCACTTAATCTAAAGGTAATCAAACAGTCTAACCCAAGGTATTTGAGCCGAGCACTACTAGTGCAGCCAAATTCCCAACACCATCAGGTTGAACTAATCCCTTAGGTTATATTACACTCTTTGACGAGAGATGAGTGAATCTTTTTTAGCACCAATTAGTCATTTTTTCAGTTGACATAACTACTTTGATTTACCTTTCAGATGTACCGTGACCTCTTATGGCAGTAGCTATGAGCTTTCCTTTATTCAACATGATATGTTGCAAGACATGGCTATCTATTTGACCAGAAAGGACCCTATAATTAATAGACACAAAAGGATTATTATGTCTCAAAAAGATGATTCTATTCCCAAAACCTGGAAAAGGGTTGCAAAGTCTGCATTTGGTGTTGAGATTGTTTCCTTCCACACATGTTTGATATATGTTTTCTCTACCCTTCTAGTTGTTTGTCTATTTTTTATTGTAAATATTGATTTATCTCACCTGATCAAAAGCAGAGTGAATCCTACATCCTACCCGCATACAGTGATCAAATTTGAAGGATGGGTCTTAATTTCAATTGGAAGGGAATTTGGTCTCTCGGCCCTTCAGAGATGAAGAGCAATATAAATAATTGTACTTCAATTGACAAGTATAAATTAACTAAACTCTTCTACCAAACAATTGCAAAAAACAAATATTGTTCTTTCAAATTTGTACAATTTTAAACAACTGAGCACCTCTTAATATCTACATGAACAAAATGATATATTTTCAATGAAAGTTATTTTTAACACATTAAGTTGTCATATGTGTGTCATTAATTTTACAATTCAGTAACATAACAACTATTCTATTGGATTTTTTCAAGTTGGAGCACACTTCATTATAAAAAAAAACTACTTATACTATGCCATAACCATATTGGAACATCCATGTGCAATCCAAGCTTGAGAGATGTAAGAATGATAAGGATTGGGCACCTAAGAAATAATAATACAAAACTTAGAAAACATTAAAAAAAAATCCTACATACTAAGCAAGTTAGCAAAGCTAGTATAACCGAGCTTGGGGCATCAAATATTTTTTTTCAATACTTGTTGTGAAATCATACATGTGTGTGATGGAGGGGCCTAAGTAAATTGAATCCTTGCAACTCACTGCATGTTTGAGTCTCAACACTTCGCCTTTTAAATTGAACCAAAATACTAAAATAAGTTTATTAATGGCTAGATTTGAGAAAGTTCTAGGTGTCAGTAGTTAAGGGCTTAGGGCTCTAAAATTTATTGCATTTTGTACTAGTCCACGATTCAATGAATTGATAGTCACGGGTAGGAATTTAAGTTATTTAATGAATACAATTAATGTGTATAACCTCTATGTGGAAACCATTTTCCATGTTGATGTAGGCCACTACCCTCTTTATTGTCTTACCAAAAGGCATGGTAATGAGGAAGAAGACCTAAAATATGGACTTCTCCATCAAAGAATGCCTTCTAGTCACATTGGTAAGGAGTGATAAGAATATCACAAGAATGCAACGTGTCAAATCTCAGTTGATAGTGTTAATTAAAGACTTATATGGTAAATTTAATATAACATTTACTGATAGTTGTCTCTTACTCTTTGTGCATGCATAATAATCCTTATTTATGAGCATGAGAAGAGGATTAAAGAGAAGAGGATGTGAAGACAAGTATTTTTTATATGTATTTTGGTAGTGCTGAGGACAAATGTTGTGAGAAACCACAAATGTTTGGAAGGACAGAGAGATATTACATCACGATCATGCCACCCATCAAATTGAAGGCTACTCTTGAGCCAACAATTGTTTTTTAAATTTTATTAATAACCATTGTTTCTCCATATCATGTGCCCAATGACACCTCTCTATAGAAATGCAAAAATCGACTTCTACATAGTTTGTGATCCTAACTACATGCCATTATTTGTATTTGCATGACATCGATTGTTCTTTATAGTTTTGATGATTCCATGGTATTCATGCAAGAAATGAAGTATTGTAGAGGAGAACTTATCAGACCGGACTTTTAAATTTCATTTTGACGAAAAAAGAGTGGACATTGGTAGCAAGGTTCAGATAGGTAGTAGGCACAAATTTTTGAGCTCCTTTCGGTCCTAGTAGTAGACTAGTAGTTGTTATTTTTTTTTATAGTCATAGTTGTTGACACATTTTCACACTTTAGATTGCATCCCCAAGTGAATCAAGAGTGAGAGTCACATCTCGATGGCTAGTGCCTCGTAGTCATCAATGATTACTTGCCATCTTGCACAACTAAACACTGAGTGCATGACAAGTGAGTAAGTGATTATAATTTATCATATTTCCAATGTTTGAATGATGAGTTGAACTTTATAGCATAAGAATTTAAACATCTTGAGAAATTTATATGGATGGATAGTTTCAAATGTTACCCTTCTTTTGAAATGTCCATATAAATTATGCCCTTCATAATTGGAAGGGTAAAATTCATATTTTAAAATTTTTTTGAAGGGAAATTTTAACTTTACACTTCTAGGAAGGGCTAGAACCCTTTGGAAGGCCTGGGAAGGGTTCAATTTTAACACTGCCGAAATATGGTATATTTCTCAATATAATGATTTCTATGTCAAGGTTCGATGGAGGATAAGTATTGGTGTCAGATGGACTTTCCAAATGGCAAGGCTCTCATCTTAAAATTTTCTCCAAGTGAATACTTTCTTCCACCTTTCATGGAGTCAATGCCTAAATTAAAGGTTCTTATGATTGTAAATCACAATTATAAACATGCTACACTCAAAGGCATATCAGTCTTTTCTTCATTAACTTGATTTAAAGTTGTTTAGTTAGAGAGAGTAATAGTTCCTCCCCTCCAAGAATATTGTCAATCTTGGAAAAAATTAGAGAAATGATCCTTTATTCTGTGTGAGGGTTTTGGGAATATGAGTAGATTACATTTGGGGTTGCATTTGTATTTCCCCCATCTTTCTGAGATCACTATTGATCATTGTAGCAATTTGGAGGAACTTCCTGTGACTATTTGTAATATGCCTTCCCTTCAATGATTGTCTATTAAAAACTGTCATGATCTTCTTAAGTTATGATATGATATAGGAAATCTCAGCTCGCTACAAATGCTAATATTGTATGCCTGTTTAAGTTTAGAAAAACTACCATATTCAATTTGTAACCTTCAACAACTACAATTCTTGGATATTTCATTATGTTTGTGCATAAAACAACTCCCAGATAAATTGGGCCGACTATCTAGCTTGAAATAGATTGATATGAGGGAGTGTTCTCGTGTGAAGCAACTTCCCAAACTGGCTAGTTCCTTAAGGTCTCTGGTGCATGTCATATGTGATGAGAAGATTGGACATCAGTGGTAAAAAGTCGAGGCCTCTAAAAATCCTTGCCTTAGAGTAGAATTTGTAGAAGAAGACTCCAACTTGGGTTGCCTTGATGATTGATTCAGTGCTATGTCAAATCCGTAAGTTTATATTTTACTTGTTGCATGTAGAGAGGGTTGTTGTTATTATTAAATTCGTTCAATGGGATAGAGAATTGTAAGGGTTTGTCGGAACTCTTTGTGAATGCTACTTCTGTATTTTGCTTCCTTTATTGCACATATGTATTGTGATATGGGACATCATGATCCAAATATCTCAAAATGGTTTCTTCATGGAAAATCATTTGTCTATAGGAAAGGAAGTAGATCTTTAATCTTCTGGACTTTTCCTTTGTTGTTTGCGTTTCTCTTTCTTTGTTTGCAAATCCTTTAATGCCAAAAATGATTCATTTTATCCATTATTAGAAAATTCCAAACTAATGATCCCATGTATTACAACACTCTTCAATGTCTTCAGAAAGTGCACCAATGTGTTCTCCCCCAATAGTGCATTCTACCCCACCCATGATCTATTTGTCACTCATCCTCTCACCCTCTTGCCTCATCATGGTCTAGAAATTCACTATTTGGCAATTTTTGTCAAGTTTGCCTAGTTTTTTCCAAGTTCTTCCCGGTCAACAATTTCAAACCCAAGTCAAGTCATTAACAAGTCCAAGTTCTATAGCAATAATAAGAAAATACAAAGATGAGCGAACACTAGGGATAATAAAGCATCTTTAAGAGAACTGCAACAGAAATAAAAGTGTAGATAGAAAATGAAAAAAGAAATAGAATCCAAATACATTTTCTTGATATTATATGTCATGAAACATTTATTTTCATCCCAAACACGCAAATATATATCTATATTTTTTGAAAAACATATCATATTTACCATCAACAAAAGTCATTTAATAGCCTAAATCTCTGTACAACTCTTTGCCTCAGTTAGTTCAGGATCAACGCTTTGAACAAGTGTCAAGTATTCTTTGGCTGCTACATAGTTTTCAAGCAACTCCCCATCTAGTTCCTCATCAGTAGCCATTGAATTTGCATGTCCACAATCATAAGAGAGGAATCTAAAAAATTACCTCCAAGTTCCAACATGCAGTTGCTTGAAGATAACTTAAAACATCTTTTCAAGTATAAATTAAGAGACTATGACTTGAAAACATTTCAACAGGATTCCCTAAAAATAAAGAATAAAAGCCATTGATATGGTGTGTTCTCTGTTAACAATTATTCTTTGAAATAACATAGTACATAAATAGATAACACCATTTGAAGTACCACTACCATGAAGAGTAAGAAGCTTCAATTCCTTTATATACAACGTAATTGTTGTAGGATATAAAAAGCCACATCCCAGTTAAGTGCAGAGCTATGAGACGCATGGTTCGAGGACTTCAAACACCTTGCTCAAGAAGCCTTTCAAGGAACTACACAAGCATTGTTTAGACAAAAAATCAAGTGGAATGTACATATTGTTATAAATCACACTAGCAAACAAGAAATAATGTTGAATTTAATCTTCAGATACTTCATCCTCAAGACATTGAAATAATTCCTTCAAAACGTATTTCCCTACAATATATGTTGTATACTTATACTTTAAGAGTCTAAGACTATTCTACAAGGATGTCCATATAACCTGAAATAAAGCCATCTGTTTTCATAAATTTAATTAATTTGGGAAAGCTACTAAGAAGTTACTCAAAACCAAGTTTGTTCGAACCACTTACTTCACAATAATAGACATTGCTGAGATAAGTAAAAAACAAATCCATATTTCTAAAACCTGGAAAGAATAATTTTATGGTAAAATGTAAGGCTAGTTAATTGACCAATCAAATAAGGGTTGGTTACACCTCTACCAAAGTTAGAGTTAGCCTCCTTGGAGCAATTTTATAAGATGAAAATCAACCAAAAAAGGGCATGAAATTATGAAGTGAAGATTTAGAATTAGGACCCTTTAACCATGAACTCAAACACACCATTTCATTCTATGAAAATTTTAATTTGTTAATAAACATGTAGGAATACCTACAAATACCCTATTTCCAGTCATATAGTTTTGGTTGTACATATTTGATTCCCTTGTATTTCAGAACATACCGTTAACTCATAAAAGATATTGAATCCTTGGAAACCATGTGAGGATTTAGTTAGTCATGTATAAGAGTTTGGTTAAAGAAAAGGTATATAAATGAAACAATTTTCCAATGTAGAATACTTAATTCTATGGTTTTTGGACAGCTGGAACACATGAAGTACATGTGCATTCTAACAGTTCATCACAAGTTGTTACACTCTCAAGCTCTTCAAACCCTAGTTAGGGAAACCATGAAAAGCATATACACCAATTCCCAGCTAGGAATAACTCTTAAACAAAGTTGGTCACTCCACAAAGAATCCTCAACAAGCTAGAACCATCACTTAAAATTCCACCTTGGCTCATACAAAACATCTCCTTTTCTCCTCAACAAGCATAACAAGTAGCACTAGGGTTTCCAAAACCCCAATCTTCTTCTCTCAAAAGAAACAAGATATAACACTTTCTTTATCCCTCTAGGATTTTTCACCCACCCTAGCTTGTTTTGCTCCTTAGGATGAAACATTAACCCAAGAATTACCCTTGAACTTCTCCAAGAAACCTACCACATCAGGAGAGAGAGATAAGACAATGAAGAATACACAAGAGAGAGAAACTAATGCACTACACTCATCACATCTCTAATACAAGTGTGTGATGAACGAATGAATGAAAATACTCTCTCCTTCTATTCATATGAGAGGTAAGGGAGACCAACAATATAAGCCAAACCTATCCCACTACAAGCAATCTAACCGTACACAAGTAGGATCACATGTGGATAAATCCCTCTACAAGTGGCACATGCCAAGCTCCAACATGAACACATCCAACAAGCAAGGCTCTAATGCCTTAATAAACTTTCCTTCCTCTTTCTCAAGAATCTATGATGAATTGAGATTCTATATATACAAATTTTACCTATATAGTGTGTACTAGCATATAGCTCCTCACTCTTCATTTCTGAGTACCTCAATCCTCTACCTCCATTGAAAGCAAGGTGATTTAGATTCCATCCCAGCATGTCGCCTATGACTCACTATGATGCAATCACCTATAACTCAATACGATGCAATCAATCTCTTGGGTAACATGTGATTTGGTACAATTATGCTTTGTTCAAGATCTTCGATTCTCTTGGTAGTTATTGGTTAAACTATTTGGAATGTTTTGTTAGTTTGCAATGCATTTATTTTGAATTTTATTCACCTAAGGTAAACATTCACTCCACTCATTTCCATTAATTTGTTGTCTCAACTATCACTCGAATTTCATCCCAAACACTTAAAATTGTTATTTAAAACTCAACTTTTCCAAAGTTGAGTTCCTTGGGCAAATAAGAGACATTTTTTGAGTCGTTTGACTAGTATTTGTACTTGGAATTTTCCTTTCTGTTATATTTGTATTACCTGAGTAAGTTGGGGCTGTTGGATGCAATATACAACCATTTAATAACAGTTGTCAGTCATTTGTTGAAGGGAGCATTAACAGTCACTTACAACCTTGTTGTTCATGATATATCAGCTTTAATTAGTTTCCTCCTGGGCTTGAATATCTACTGTCGGAAACTTGTGGTACTCTTGCGTGTCACCTACAGCAAGGAAATCAGCCTCATACTTGTGAAGATCTACCTCAAAGAAGGGAACGAGCCCATCCAGGAATGTAAACAATAGATTAATTTATTTATATCTGCTTGTATGGGCATTGCAGTTTTCCTTTATTGGTTGTATGTGTGTGTGGAATGTCACTATTGCACAAATATTTAAATGTATGAACATAATGTATTATCATGACTTGAAACTATAAACCACAATACATTGGAAACCAAATAAAACTCTAGGGACTCAGAAGAATCAGATCTAAATTACAATGGTGTCATGAAGTGTTTGAAGAAACTACAGTCTTATATCTGACTTATTAAACAATCAGCTATTAGATCACATCAGCGCATTGCAGCAGAAAAGTGTTCGATAAAGTAATACTCATTCCCAATCCTATAGCACATAAAAGTATATAAACTATGGACACTAAACTACACTTGCATAAAGATCAGTATTGTCGCAATCCACATAGAGTAATAAAGTGTTTGGAAAGGAATCTAAACCAAATTTGGACTTTGGGATATCAATGACACTAAGTTTCCAGGAAACTTGGGTACCGGTACAGGGACTGGGATGGGGATGCCACTTTTTGAAAAAGGGTACTTGGGTACGTCGGGTTACTGTGTGTGTGTGTGTGTGTGCGCGCGCGCATGTCATAGTCACATCATAATGCATATAGATTTTTTCATAAATTATGAATCATGATTCATAATTATAAGTTCGATGATTATTTGAACAATGAACATTTAGATCGAAAATTTGAAACATAAAATTTGATAAATTATAGACTTAGTAGATATAAATTGAAAGACTCGAAGTTTCATAAAATTTGATAAATCATTGTACCAAGCAGATGTAATAGACAATCAAACACAGACATGAAGGGAGAACACATGGGTGCAAGAGGCCATCCCAATACTATTTTGTTTGACTTACAGCAGAAGCAATAACCATTTACCTGGGGGGAAGCTCCAACATACAATAAATCCATAGCAATCATTTTCACTCTTGCTGGAAGTAGGAAACATGGTTTTGATTACAAATAATGAAGGCTACAAGATGCAAGGATCTTGAAGCCAATGCTAAATTTGAACCTGAATGTAACAGGGAATATTGCAGATTCCTGATCTCCTAACACTCCCAATACTGTTTTGTTTGACTTACAGTAGGAAGAAATAGGAATCTATCTAGAGGGAACTCCAGCATACAATAAAGCCATAACAACACTTTCCATACTCCTACTGGAAGTAGGAAATAGGTTTCTGATTAAAATCTGAAGCCAATGCTGGATTTGAATCCATATCTAACATGGAGTATCATATTGATGAAATCTGCATGATTCTCTAGTTCTAGGAAATCAATGCATGCTACTCGCTTAGATCCACCAGAAAAAAATTTAGCCGAGGGAAATGGGGACATGGGTCATTCAAAAGTATACAAAATCATTTTTAGTTGTTAGTATATGTGAGATTTCTAATAGTATGCAATTCTACAGTTTTGAAGAACCAATCGAGCTTGTATGGATTTCTCTTTGAGTGATCTGTCCTTGAGTGATCTGTCTTTTAGCCTGTATGGATTTCTCTTTAGGTGATATATCTTTGAGTGCATTTCCATGATCGTTTCTGCAGACCATCATCATGTCAATGAGGATAATGAAAATGGATAGGCTTCAGATTATCTTTGTTCCCTCTCTAAACATGAAGATGGATCGTTTTAGGTAGAAAAACTTTTGTGCACTTGAGATCCAAATTGCAAAGAGATCTAGACTCTGTAGTGATATCAGGGTTGTTGAACTTGTAAGCCGAGGAACCTTACCTCTTCATAGGGATAGAGATTATAGTAATTGTTACCATTTTTTTCTATAGACATCACAATATATATTAAATAAACTGAAAATGAATAGTGGCAATATAAGTAGCCAATAGCATAAAGTCCAAATATTAAATGCCTAAAATATATAATCTAGTGCAATCATTTTCTTTAATGTAATTGCTACCATTTTACTACTCTGGCTGAAATGATTTATCTTTTGAAGCACAAAGGTTAAATTTCTAAAATATATAATCCAGTGCAATCATTTTCTTTAATGTAATTTCTACCATTTTACTACTCTAGCTGCAATGATTTATCTTTTTTCTTTCAAAGCAATCTAGGTATAATTTTACAGTGATATCATGGTTGCTGAACTTGTAATCTCATGAACTTTCTCTGATAGGGATCCTTAATCAATACACTATGTTGGGGTTTTCAACAAGGTATCCATTCTATAGTTATTTATTCCTGTGTATAGAATTGCTGAGATCTAGAGACCATTTGAGGATTGATCTTAACTAAAGCAATATATCCTGAGTATATTTCTGAGTGTTCAACTCCATGATTCATTATTACATGTATTGCTGTTTTAATCTCATATATCACATAAGGTTACCAATAATACATACTAAAACATATATATCTATAAATCAGAGACAAGAGACAAGAACATATAGGAAAACAGATTATATTATTGCAATGAGTTCATACAAGGCAGAGAACTGAACCGAGTTCTCATTTGGCTCAACAGCCTAATATATACAATTTACAAACAGTTACAGAATAAATACCTGTCGGTTTGGTGAATCGACACGAATTTTAGTTAGCCGAATTAATATTCTAGTTTAGTCGACCGACCAACTTAGTCGGCTGATCGACTAAGTCGGTCTTCCTTCCAGTCGACTTATGTCGACTTGCTCCTTCCTACATCTCCCCCGCGAACAAAATGTTTCTTCATCCCGAAGAAACAGGGAGGTACAAAAAGTATGTCTATGTCGGACTCTTCCAAAATGCTATTGTGGAGGGCTGTGTAGATGAATGGTTGGCCTTTTCTAGATGCAAATCTCAACAATGGCTGCGGCTGTGATAGCAAGTTGATGTTGAAAATATGTCCAACTCTGTAAATATTTCTGGATGTCAATATTTAATGTAGTTAAGTTTGACAGGACCGACATCTTCTCTAATAAGGGGACTTGCGCGATCTTCTCCATGTTGGGGCCCAAGGACTGATTCTGCTCTTCTCCTGTGTTGATAAGTCGTTTCATCTGTGGGCAGATGATGCCAACTCTTTCTATGTTGGGAAGGGCTTATTGGACCCATTGGTGTGCTTCTCATTCCAACTTTTTCAGTTTGGTTGTCTCCAACACAATATGTTCTTCTATGGTTTGCCTGAGTGCTGCCTCTTTCGTCTTCCTGCTCTCCAAAGCCTGAATACCTTGGCGGGTCTGTCTTGTCTGCTGATAGACTTGCCCATAGTGAGTAGGCCAGTCTCTTAAGACTTCTTTGGTAATGAAAGACTCCTCCATGTGGTCCTGTAGCACGTTGTATGCCTCTGAGAAGGCAGTGTGCTGTGCCAGTAGCAGTCGGGCAGTCTCTTCCTTCTGGTCTTCCTTAGTTTCTTGTAGACGAGCCTGGATGGTCGATACCATGGTCTCAAAGAGTTGATATGCTCTTTCCAATGGTTGATCTGTGTCGACTTCAATAGGGCCTGGTATCACAGACTGAGCTAGAGCCCTACATTTGCCGAGAAACTCGACCTGTTCTTCATTTTTTTCCAAGAGCTCTTTAGTTTTTCGTGCAGTTCTTGTCTTTTCTTCCTTGGCCAAAGTCTTGAGGAGTTGGCCGATTTTTGTGTCAGTCAACGAGCTTGCATCCTTTAAGTCGATCCAAAGTCTGGAAGGATGATGCTCTTTCTTCTTATTTTGTTTTTCTTTTTCTTTTTCCTGGATACCTGCAACAATTGAGGGGGTTTCGGTGGTTGGTGGGTTTGAAGTCGATGGTTTTTCTAGCTGGGTGGTTGGTATGGTTTCTTCTGGTTGAGCAGATGTAGTTGGTTGGGGTATATTTGGCTGGGAATCAGGGGGTGGTGGAGGTGGTGGTGATGATGATGGCGGGGGTGGAGATGATGGCGACAGTGGTGATGAAGTGGGGGAATGGTCGGGGGTGATGGGTTTGTCGGAAGTCGGCTGTAAACCTACCTCGAACAGTGGGTCTATTTCTGGTGGGTTGAGGAAGTCGTCCTGGGTTTCGGGGTTGATGTGTTCAATGGTAGATCGGACATGGACGATCGCGTCACCTTCTTGGTCTGTTCGGGTGAAAGTCGACGTAATGTGTCCAAAAACCCTGCTACCAGTATAAAGGGGAGCCTTGGTTCGAATTTTTTGAGCCGACTGGAACAGCTAAGGAAGCGTCTCAAATAAATCTTTGAGTTCGGTGTCCTTGTCGAACTTTTCTTTCATCAACTCCGGTATCTTGTACAAGTCAAAGGGGTTGGACGACTGCTGTGCTGGTTCTTGCTCCTCGACTACTAGTGTCGGTGATGGAGGTGGAGGAGTCGACACAAGATCGAGGACATCTTTCAGTGTCGTTTTTGTTTTGGGCTTCTTTGGTTGACCCTCAAGGGCTCCTGCTTCAAGAAACCATTGAAACTGAGTTTCAACTGGGACTTTGTTTGCAGTGGCATCCTCTATGATTTTGACGGCGATAGCTACTAGCTCTTCCTCATCGTCAGACGAATCAGCTATGATAAGCTTGCACTTACCTTTTCCTTGCTGTACTTTTTGTGCTCTGATTTTCCTTCTGGTGGTAGCTATCTCAGCGGCCAATTTCTTGATGATTCCTTTTGACAAAGCATATTCAAGGTTATCTTGCTCGACTCCATTCGTCGGTACCTGAGTTGGAGTGACGCTTGCTGGAGTCGGAGGGTTTGCTTGCTATTGTGGTTGTGGTTCCGTTGGTTATTGTTCTGTCATCTGTGGGTCGACTCTGGTTGGAGGCTTGATGGTTATTTGCACCGGACCAGGGGGCTCGACCGGGGTATCCTCTGACACAAATGTACTTATGTACAGGTTTAACTCGTAGTCTTCCTCTTTCTCCTGGTTATTCAGTGGCTCCTTTACTAAGAAGTCGACCCGTTTGGCTGCCTCCGACATTGGTATGTTGGTCTTCTCCTGTCGAGTCAACTCTCGGAATATTTTCTTGGCAGTCGGGTAGTAGTCGAGGGTGGCAGCCTTGGGGTCTTCGCCCTGCATATACCAGAATGCGGTATGGTCGAGCTCCAACTGTATGTGAGACTTCGCCGATAGATTGCATTGGATGTTCTGAGGCACCCGCCATATAGTCGTGCAAAGCTTTAACTGTTGGAACCAGTTTTCCAGAAAGATTTTTCCTTGCGCCAGCTCATGCGGGGTTCCTTTCAGAGAGAAGGGTTTGAACCTGTTCATGTGGAATTTGATCGGTTCCCAAAAGACTAGACTTCCTTCCGGATAGATGTGGTACATCATGATCCAAAGAATGAGGGAGGGGAACTTAATGATTCCTCCCGTCTCTTGGCATCGTTCGCAGATGGTTTTAATCATGTCGATGACATAATATCCCCATCGGTAGATTCGACCATTGGTGGCAATTATGTTGATGGCCTCCAACATTTCCAATTTAAGGTCGCTACTTCGACCTGCTAAGGTGAGTGTGATGGCAATGATTTTGGCCACAATCTGTGGCGTTCGAGTGGCAATATGCCCGATCATCAATCCTTTAGAATTTTTACCAGACAGTGATCTTGTGAGCTCCTCGACCAATCCTTCCTTGATTCCAATTGGTACAGGGTTCCCTTGGTTAGACAGACTGGTGAGCTTGGAGATGATATCTCAGGTCATGTCGACTGGTCGGTCGAAGTAGAACTGACCGTTGTGGTAACGACTGATGATAAACTTGACGGCATCTTATTTTGTCCCACCAAAGCTTGCCATCAGGGGTGCATTGGGATAGTTGAAGATGGTACTCCATCGGACTTTTTCAGCTGCTTGGGTCATCTTCTTGTCGACGAAGGCCCACTCTTGGATCTCGGTCCAGAGTTTCTGCCATTGGCCCTTCTGTACTTTGGCATTTTTGATATGCTTTAGTTGACGGATCAAGGGTGTATCATCAGCCTGTAGCTCTTTCACCTTGGTCACTACTCTGGTCTGCTTGGGGGCCATTATGTCGTTTTGGTCAGGGTTACTATAGGTTTCTGGTTTTTTAGTCGACCAAATGTGCAAGTGCTCTGTATGTAAAGGGTGTGGTGAATGAACCTTCGACGGTCCCGTATTTATAGGTGATGGTGTGACTGCGTGTGGGAATGGATGTGTTAATGGCAGACTTGAAGTTCCAGCTGCAATATGCGAGTGTGGAGTAATGGTGAATTGCTTTCAGCACTCGAAGTCATAAATGCGCGTTGGGACTTTTGAGGTCGTCGGCCGGTGTCGGTGCGAAGAATAGTCGACCCGACTGGTCAATG
>LPNX010906685.1:172480-196364 GCA_001517045.1 Pseudotsuga menziesii | reverse complement strand
CTATTGTACACTGATTTAATACAGTTTAGTGTTCAGCTCCAATTTCAGTCTCTTTTGTGAGTGATTTTGCATGATCAATTGTTAATTGTTGTGAGTAAAACTAATCTATCACTAGGTTCAATTTCTACACTTCCTACAATTGTAGTTAATGAATTCTCTTCAACATATACACTTGAGTACACAAAATGAGTAAGAACATGGAATCTATGCTACCGAACCTTGGGCCATTCAAATTTACAAGAAAAAATGATGTGAATGGATTCACCATGACAATGAATATACATAAGTCAACTTTATGTTAATGCTAGATATTTATTTTAAATTGGTGTGGATGGATTTCTCATTATAACAATTGTCTTAGCTATTGTTAATGAATGATAGAGTCTTTTATTTGTTTTAGAAGTTTCTTTAATTCATTTATTTATATCATGTGCAAGTTAGTGCTGTAAAGAGAGTTTTGCAAAATCCCATGAGTTTAATTCAAGGCCCTCCCAGTACAGGAAATACGGTCACCTCAACAACTATTGTATACCATTTAGGCAAGCAGGGTAGAGGCCAAGTAACAAGTGAAATCTTTGATGGATTGTTATCCAATGCTAACTGAATTGTCATTATGTTTTCATATTCAAGGGTTGTACTTCATTACAGAGACCTTACCCATCTTTGGTCTAATTCTTCTTCCATTAGTAACTATACTAGTTTCCTTCTATTTTATGGAATATATAAACTAGGCCATTCTAGATTACTATTATTATTTGCCATCGTCTTGAGCTTTGACCTCTAACCTATTTTTATTATCAGTTGACATTAATACAAGTTCACTTCATTTATGTGATTCGGGTCTTGGTATGTGCTTCAAGTAATGTTGTCGTTGATCAACTTTCAAAGAAAATTAGTGCCATGGGTTTGAAGATGTCCTTGTTATCTTGTATCTAAATATATAAGTGAATTCTTAAAACTGTTTTAATATACATGTTTTGAATCTCTCGTGCAAGGCTTTCTACTTTTTGAAGTCTGATCATAGGAAATGTGCATAATAGATTTTTTTGGCTATATTATAAATGCCAGATTAATATAACATGGAAGTTTCATTGCTTTCACATTACAAGTTGTCAGAAGATGTGAAAAATCAAGGGAGGTAGTGAGTTCTCCAGTTGAACATTTAACACTGCATTATCAGGTTGTTTTTTCAGAGTCTTACCATCATATTTTTTGGCTATTTTTCTGTGTTCTGGTTTTTGTCTAATCCCAAGGCATTTACATGTTTTGTTTCTTTGTAAAACAATTACAGGTTAGGCACCTTGACAGTTCAGAAAAAGTGAATTGTACAAACTTCCACAGTTGAAAGATGAACAAGGTATGGAAAGTCCAATCCATTCATAAGTTATGTATTATTTGCATATTAGGAATATCATGTCTACCATCTAAAGATTTGCTATCCAATTGTTGATATTATTTAAGCAAGTGGATGTGTATATGATGCTTTTGTCAAATTGGAACCAACTTTCTTGTTTGTTGTCGAAATCACTCCTAGGGTTGGTTGGTGTATATGCTTTGAATAAATTTAGGTGGATGTATTTTCTTGTTAGGTATGTCATTTCTTTTAAAATATGCTAACAAAGAGGTAGATAACAGAGGAACCTTTTGTAATATCTGATTTAGCCAAGAAAACTACTTTGCTTGAGCAAGTTTGAGATAAATGAAATGTTCTATGTATTGTTTTCTTAATGAGTTCTATTAATTACTACAAATGATACATTTTTTAACATTGCATATAGGTGAGATTTCAAGTGCGGATTAAAATAATACAAAGCACTCAAGAGGGTGATAGAAAGAGAAATAACTCAGAGTACTGATGTCATATGTTGTGCTTGTGTTGGTGCAAGTGATCTTAGGCTATCTAATTTTAGGTTTTGTCAGGTAGTACTAAAGTTTAGAGTTGCAAGTGAGATTACTACATATTAGTATGAGGTTTTTTAGCTGTTTGATCACCTAAATGTCGGGTTACTATTCATGTCTTTATTGAGGAATCATCTTAGGCTACCGAACCAGAGTGCCTGATTCCTTTAGTTCTTGGAGCAAAGCAAGTAATAACCTAATATAGCGTCGTAAATTTGTTGTCGAAGCTATTATGGAACGAGAAAATGATTTCCATTGTATCTTCTTTTGTAGAACTTATTATTGTACAATAGAAAATATAATATAGGATTGACATGCAAGTTGGTTTTTTTCTTGTTAAATTTAGGTGGTGCTAGTTGGGGATCATTGCCAATTGGGTCTTGTAATTATGTGCAAGAAAGCAACTCATGTTGGTCTTGCACAATATTTGTTTGAGTGACTTGTATTGTTGAGTGTCAAGCCTTTTAGGTTACAGGTGAGATTGTTATTTGTATTTTTGTTTGTTTGAAATAATCACACATTCTTTCCTTTCATGCAAATTTAGGAAGTAGTCAAGTGTACTTGAAATTTGCTAGATTGTGTTTGCTAATAATCATTTTGAAGCAAATAGTTGTCTAACATTAAAGAGACATGGTAAAGCTACTGATGTGATGTATGTTCTCAAATATTACCTTCGTCATGGTGATTTTTTTCTTGTCTTAATTACTTTTCCTATGGTGCACTTCTGGAGTGCCCTTGGTTCTGATAATTATTTGTATCAGTCTAGTTGTGGCTATATCTAAGGAAGGTTGGCTAGAGATAAACTTACAAAAATGATTGAATGTTTCACACTGATTTTCATATAAAATGTCTCAACTATAATGTTGGGTATGCTTTTATTATTTCATTCAACTCTTTTTGCATTATGTGTTGAATTTATTTTGCTTGCTTATTTTGCATCCTTTAGACTTCTATAAAAATATGTTTCATTTTCTAGAATTGGCTAATATGGTAGCTTATGCTTTGCAACACTCCGTCTAAAATATTTCACTTTCATGTATTTTTATATTGTCACTGATAGATTTTTTTATGAATGGCAATGTTTTCTTACCTTATTTGACTTTTATTTTGCTTGATTTCATATAATGATGTTTTTTCTCATATATTCAGGCACGCCAAGAAATATCACGTAAATTGGTTGAATTAATTGGTATCACATCCATCATAGAGCTATTTCATTCTCTCTAGTAACATGAATGGATATGCTAGATAGGGAAAATTGTACATAGCTCTCAGGAATTAGTTTATCATAAATACTAGTAACTAGTAAGTTGTAATAGTAATAATTATGCAGTTTGTATATTGTTACCTATCATAAATTTGTTTGAATATCATCATTTTCAAGCAATAACAACTTCTTAAAGGGTGCTAGCTCAATGGTAGATCACTTGCCTAACTATAGGCAGGAGGTTGGTGGTTCGATTCTTCCATGCCCTATCATAAATTTGTGACTACAAAATGACTAAATTTCCATATATATGACTATTAGTAGATAATTTCCTGTATCTTAGTCGTATTTAGCTTATTCATTAATATGTTATCATCTAGTAGTTTATTTAGTCGTATAGTTAGTCAATAATTGTTGCAATCAGTGACTAAATCAATGACTAAATCAATGACTAAATCCGTGACTAAATCAATGACTAAATCATTGACTATCAATGACTAAATCAGTGACTAATAATTCAAGCTATTAATGACTTAGTGAAATACGACTAGCTATAAGATAGTGGAAATTAGCTACTATTAGTCATCGACTCAAAAATAGTCATTTATAGCCTGATTTTAGTCATTTTTTTAGTCATTAATTTCTTATTTTGTACTAGTGATGATGATTATGATGATCATAGTGATAATGATGATCATTATGATTATGATGATTATGATGATGATGGTACATGATTATAATTATGATGATGATGACGACGACGCTCTTTATGATGATGATGATGGTGTTGACGATGATGATCATGATGAAAGTGACGATGATGATCAACATGATGATGATGATGATAATGTTAGGAACTCTTTTAAATAAAATTAAGATAAAAGAATAGGTCTAATTAATTATTTACCTTTCAATATATTTCATCGTCTTGTTCATCCAATTCATTGTCTTGTTCATCCAAGTCATCATCTATATCATCAGATCTAGAGTCAACATTGTAAGTATTAGCCATATCATCATCGTCATCTAAGTCAGTTACGCTCATCGTGTCATCATCAGTATAATATTCATGGGCATTGTCTGCTACATCATCTGATTCAACTAATTCTTGGACATCTTTTGTTGGATCATCATCATCATCTAACTCATGTTGATCATGCTCTTCATCATCATCTTCTTCTTCCAGAGAACCCTCTTCATTACCATCATCTAGCTAGTTATGCTTTACTATCCTTCCCTTTGGATCGTGTCTCACAACAAATGACTAGCCCTCTTTACCTAGAACCTCCAAGTAAAATACCTATTCACATTGGCTTGGAAGAACATAGGGCTCCATTCCTGGCTCAAACAACCTTGTATTTACCATGGTAAATCCATTATCATGTTCAATAATAATTCTATTGGGATCATATTGATTCAATTGTAACCTGTACCATTTGACAACGAATAGAACTACCTTAAAGGATTTAAAGTCACACTGTAGAATATCTTCCAAATACCCATAGTATCGATTTTTTGAGAGTTATGTATGTCTCTCACTTCTAGATAAAACATTGGTCACCTCAAATACTGTAGATATCCCACAATATGATGTTTTCTTTGTTTCATCTAATTTTTTGATGCGATATCTACAACCATTGTAGACCATAGCCTTATGGTGTTTTACCTGCAATAAGCAATACATGAAAATATTACACAATGATTCAATAGTTATGCAACAATACATGGAAAATAACAACATGTACGTCAAAATGTAATTCTCAAAATAAAATATTTAGAGTGATTGATTAATATGCTTGCCATTTTATCTTTTAAACCATATGCTAAATCGATTTTCCTTTCTGTAAGATTTCTATCTCCATTGCGATGTGTTGATTTTACCAATGAATCCACACCTTCCCATGCTATTCCATGACCCAATTTTTGGCATCGTTCAATCCATACCTTCATCTAGTAAATATTTTTTGTGATGTATAAATTAATTGCATCCCATTCTTGGCCAACTGCTTGATGACAATAATCATTAAAATGAAAGACATATGTGAATTTCCTGAACAAAGTATATGCTCTTAATTGATGCAATAACTAGAAAATGCAATTAGAATATGAATGATATAATAAACATACACTACATAATAGTTATCTTTCACCTTCCTCAATCTAACTTTCCCCTTTAGTTGCTCTCCTTCAAATTTTTTATTGGCATCTGGATCAAAAATGCGATGTAAATTGAGATTTGACACTAAAAAAGGAAGATATTCACTGACATACAACATGTTTGGTATACCCTATATCCTTCCATCATAGAACCCTCATCATGTGTTCGTTGTCTCACCAAACCCTTCATAAAATTCAAGTTCCTCTCAAGCATCCACATGGACCTTGAGTGCACAGGTCCACACACCTCAATATCCTCAACTTGGTGTATGAGGTAGTGTTCCTATGAATTGAAAAATGTGAAAGGTAAATGCTTCTACATTTCACACATGAGATGAGGAATTTCTCTCCTCCAATAATTTATATCTTCTTTATGGATTTATTTAGATGTCAACCATCTACAAGTGACTCAAACCAATAACATTATTTAACAAAAAAAAATTAAATTACATATCATGAAATAGTGCACAAAAAAAAATATAAATTATATGGAGAATTAACGAAACACTAAGCACAAGCAACTAATCGCTAGTTACCTCATGTATTTACTAAGATTATATGTAACTTGTTTGACATTGTTGTCGAAGTTGTCTGTGAGAGAGAGAGGTAGAACATATTGTATCAATATTCAAACCAAGCCATTTATTAAACAAAGAGTATACAAACAAGAAAAACAATTATGCAATAAAATGAAAAAAAAATTATATGGACATAACAATAATAATTGCCTTGATGAAGATGTGCCAATCATGTATTTTGACCCCCGCAAAATCACCTTTTTTTTCTATGATATTCTTCAAGTTCACACAAAATCCAGTGGGAAATTTAATTTTCCACATTACTCCTTTGACAACATTGCTTTGTTGCTCCATAAACATCCATGGAATTGAGTTTATATTAAGTTGGTCTCTGTTGCTATGAAATTTGATGACGTCTTTCATTGCATGGTTTCCTTCTTGAATGCGTTTGCAAACTTTCACAATTTTATCTTTCTCCCTCCTTAGATCCAGTAGTCTCCATAACGTTTCAGTCACATTATTTCCAATATGCATTGTATCAAACAAATGAGCAATTTGTAGGTGCTCATAGTAGGGAAACCTGCTGAATTGTATAGGATAACTTGTCATTCCTCGTGGAAGCCCAATATTAATGCCTTCATGATCACGATGGACATCATAAGTATTAGTTTATAAATAAATTAAATCATAAATCAAATATGGCCACTACAGTAAACAACTCACAATAAATATTAATATAGATAACAATTCATATATGATGATCCATACATACCATGATGATGATTTATATTGTATTGCATATTGCAAAGGTGAGGTGTCATTCTCCATGGTTTTAATGCAATCTCCTGTTTCCCATTGAAAAGATTTTTTTCGGTTGTTCTATACCTATGATTCTTAGAGAGGAAATTCCTATACTCATCAAACACCTCCTTTCTTAAGATTTTTGAGTGACACGACTTTATCTTAGTACCACAAAATGGGCATGCAAATTTACCCTTTGCTTGAAGACCTACAATATATAAATATGAAATATCTATGTCAATTATAATTATATATCAACTATATCAACTACTTCATATAATTAAATGCAGTTAAAGTGGAACTTAAAAATACAAACCACAAAATTGGGTTAACCCAAGGGCATCGTGTACTATCCATGCAACCATTGCATGGAATTGAAATTTCCTTTGTAGTATTGGTCTAGATACATCATGCATAGTGATGCCATTCCATAACTTCAGTAGATAATCTATAAGAGGTTCGATATATACATTCATATCTTTGACTTTGAACTTACCTGATTGATTTGAAGTACATATAAATTATATAATTATGATAAACATTAAGATATATAAACCATGCACATGAGTAAAATACAAAAATATACAAATGAAATTAGGAAACATAATATGGAAAATGAGATGCCACAACTACATTAATAATAAAACAATTGCAGACACAAAACACCTGGAATAATCATCGACAACATTATGTGCTCCCTCTTTATTGACAACCATGGAGGAATGTTATTGTTGATAACAAAAATAGGCCACACCATGTAAATGGATTTATTCTATGAAAATGGATTAAAACCATCTGCTGCCAAATAAATCCTAAGATTACGTGGTTCTTCTTTAAAGTGAGGCCACTTTTCTTCCATATCTCTAAAAGTAGAACCTTTTGTAGGCATTCCCATAACATCATCTTGAATTCTGTTCCTGGCATGGTAATCCATAAATTGCACTATGTTTTTGCACCTGAACAGTCGTTGTAAATGTGGAATGATGGGAATATAATGAAGAACCTTCTAAGGCACCTTTTTTGTTACTTGATCTGTTCAATATCTACTTATATTACATTCCGAACATTTTGTCGCAAATTCATGTTGATTATAATATATAACATGGTCATAGGGGCATGCATGAATGACTTCATAATCCATTCCAATCTCTTTCATGATGGAAGATAAATCTCGATATGTGCAAGGTAAAATATTTGATGGTGGTAACAAAAATTCAACTATCAAACTGCAACAAAAAAAGATAAAAATATAGCTAATGTAATAAATAAATAATATTAACAAAATACATTTCATTCGTATGATGATCAATAATGAGTTAACAATACAATTATTAGAAGAATACAGATAAACTTTATCACGATCGTATATATGTGATGGGTTATTTTACATACCTTAGCATCCGTGTGATTGATATGTTTGAAACACCTTTCATAACCTTCAAGTTCATTATCAACAATACAACATAGAGAAGATTTGTTTTGGATCCTTCATAAAGGGGTTCATATGCCTTATCGAGAAGAAGTATATCGTGAACATCATCAAAGGCATCATAATTTTCATTATCATCGACATCGCCATCATCCATTCTAACATTAAATGAATCATGGATCAATGTATGTGTACCATCATTGTTACAGCTGATTTTACCACACGTGGTTGATCACACTTTTATGGCCTTCCTTGTCCCTCTACAGACTCTTTGGACCCCATGGACTATTTTTTTACCTTCGATGTTTACAAAATAATCCCTAAAAACACTCGTTATTTGCTGTACGTGAATTTTAATCCCTTTATCGCGTATATATGCGGATATCACCCTTAAACCTGTGTACATCGGGATGTGTGCAAAAGGCCAAACGTTTTTGGATTTTTCCTTGATGTGGATCCGAGTCACTTGTCTCTTATACTTCCATATGCCTCAAGATCGCTTGACCTTCCATTACCCCATTGAAGCACTATATAAGGAACCCTTTGGATACAATGAAGAAGAGGAATTGAAGAGCAAGAAAACTATAGTCCATTGTTGTCGTAGCTTGCTTATACTTGATTCTGCATCCCTTTGTCCCTTGGAGAACTTTGTGTTCTTCCCAAGCTTTCCTTTTCTTATGAGCTTGCTATCAAGAGATGGAGGATTGAGATGGTGGAGGCCTAGGTGGAGGACTCAGTTTCTCCTGTTCGCAGACATGTCGATAGAGGTTGTCACTTATGTAATCTCTGAATTACTTAATAGAAATATATTTTCCTATCCAATGATGTGCATTTAAATGAATATTGAATCCATGGATTTGTTTAATTTCTTATGTATCATTGATTATATATGCTAGAGTAGGCCTAACACTATATTATATAGCATGCTTTCCTTATTTACTCTTGTTGAGAGTAAATTGCTAACACAAGTGGGATTTGAAAAAGCTCAATGGGGATCTACTACAACCGTCCGGAATAAGGTATGTGTCGAGATCCTTTAGTGTTAGATGTTTTATTCTCTTGAATATGGGGAAGGTATTGATTTCTATGGTTTATCTATCTATTGTGGTACACCCTAAGCCATAGGAAGTTTTCTCTGTAACAGAATTGGCAACCATACCGGGGAGGTTCCTAGTTTTTTTTATCTAGGGGTTTTCGGCATTCAATGTGATTTTATTACTCTGATTTTTATGTTTCTGTGTTGGGTCTTGGGGGAATGATTACCTAGTAGTATCTTGGAGAAGTAAATTTTGTCTTAGTTTTTCCATTTACCTTATTTTTCTATCTTTTTCTTCCTATACGTGGGTTTTGCTTTCACAGTCGCGTATACACACAGGTTTTCATTGAAAAATCGCATATGTACGTAGGTTTACTGAGAACAGTTGAGTATCCTAATTTTTTTCTTTTTTAGGAAGATTAAGTGTTTTTGGATGAGTTTGGGTGATTGATGAGTCTTCTTTGATGCTTTTGGAGTCTGTATCTCCCCTCTATTTCTGACCAGAGATTATTTTTGAGTTGTTTTTGAAAAATGTTCTTGTCATGTCATTTTCTATTTTTTGTTTTGGGATTAGTGCATTAGGTATATTTTACCTTGGTTATTTGCTTGGCTGTTGTTTGTGAGTGCTCATAGAGTCTAGGGGTTGTAGAGTCATACTTTTTCTTTTTATCTCATTTAATTCAAAAATACAAAAAACATTTGATTTTTTTGCATTGTTATGCATTGTTTGCATTTTGCATTTAGCATGGTACTTGCATTAGGTTTTCTTGGTGAATATTAGTCATATTTTCATATAGGAAATGGTTGCATATACATTTGAAGGAAACGTTTTGCACTTCACATAGTAGCATACCCTGTTTTGCATTCGACATAGTGCATTTGCATTGATTGTTAGGTATGCATTTTACTTCTTGTTGTGTCATAACATCATTAGTTGAACGTCCATTTACCATTTGAGTAATAAAACCAATTAAAATCAATGCATAATAAAATGAATTACACTGCTTTCTTTTCTAGGGTGCACCAACATGACTAGGTTTTAGGGTCTTGAAATAGTTCATTGTGAGTCAATTCTCCAAGACCACTAAACAAAACAATTAGATGTATGTCCAGGTGAGAGTGTGAAATCATTTATATAATTAGTGTTTCTTAGGATCCTCCTCTTACAAGGGAGTTAAGCATGAGGCATTGTGAGCGGTTATGATCGGGATGACCCCTAGTTGTAACTGAGTAGCACTGGAGATATTTCTAGGATTGTATTCATATCTGGGGGCTCTTTCGAGAGTTTTGGGATTTTCTATCCTACTTATATGGTTAATCCCACATGTGACTATCCACCTAAGCATTGATTATATCAAGGTGAACTTAGTTTCCTTACCTAGGTTATCGAGGGGGTATTTGCAGAGGTTATTCTACAGGTGTCCTAGCCAGGTAGGGGTTGGATAGCACAGTTGCTATATGCATTGAAGCTCAGGGCCACTATAATTGGTTACAAACCTCCACTTGTTGTGTATGTACATCTCAATCCTCTCCTAGGAAAGACATACCTGCTTCATTCAGGAGGTCACATATCCTACCCTTGTTTGCTTGTGATTTGGCTTTACATTTTATAGGTGTATGCTCTGTGCATGCTAGTTTTCCTAGGATTTTTGTAATTAGATCGAGTCTTTTTATTTTTTGAGTCATTATGGATGTGGGTATGGCACCTTGCCATTCTCATCATTTAGTAGGAATTCCTTCATCCATGTCTCCTCCTCCTTTGGGAGAGAGAACCAGATAGTCTGGGAAGACTACTTCTCATTTTGATTCACACACCATGGGAGATCATGAGGATGAGATTCCAGAGATGTTTTTTTCACCTCACGAGTTTGAAGAGGAAGATTCTATTAGCACATATGATGCTTCACACGAACATCCTTCATGATCTGGTTATGATCCCTCATTCATAGGTCTCTCGTATTGGTTTCCAAGCGACGAGACTCACCATGAACCCGTAAGCACTAGTAATGTTAGATATGGCATGTCTGATATACCTACACCTGATTCAGAACATCATGTTGATTCAGAATTTGGCCCTAGCACTACACCTGGTGGAACTCCCATCCCTTTCCATGTGGAGGGATTTGGTGGCACTAATCACATTGCACCCTCCATCCCTACGCTGGAGGAAACTTCACATGTTCATCCTAGACCTAGTGTTAGTAATCCTATGTGGATACCAGAACCAAGATAAGTGAAAATTGGGAACACCACTTACATTCCTTCAAATGTCCCTTCGTCCCTTCGTCCTTGAACCCTATTCCTTTTAATTCATTTTTAACGACTCATCCTCCCCATAATTCACATGGGTCTTCAGGATGGAATGTTTCTACTAGCCATGTTGATTCTATGACTTCTCGCATGGTAGTATCTCAGAGCCAAGTACCTCATGTTGTGTCAGCAGGCCATGTAGCTATTTTTGGATTGTCTCATGTTCCAGATTCTGGAGCTTCCCATACCGTTAACTATGGACATTCTCATGGTACAACCCATGGAACACCTTATGGAGCTTCTCATGGACATTCGTATGGACTGCACTATGGACAAAAATATCAACCATATGGGTACATGTATCAACAACCCGCTTACTCTTCCAATTATGGCTTTGTAGCACCTCATAATAAATGCACCCCACATCATAATGCTTCCATGCAACCCTACATGGGTCAAATGGGAGGAGGCTATTATGGCCAAGGCCATGGTATTTATAGCAATCAACCTTACACGAATAAAAACTACCAGGGAGGATGGAATCAATCGACTCAACCTAGGAACCCTTTCCTTGCAACTTTGAACTTACCTGACTTATTGAGATTGATGAATGATCCTGTGTCATAACCTGGCATGGCTGGATTTCTCTAACAAGATTCCTTTAGACATTGCCAAGTTCGAAAGTAAGGATGGTGAAGATCCTGGTGAGCATGTCAACACCTTCCACCTTTGGTGCTCTTCCAATTCCTTACATGATGATTCCATTCATTTGAGGCTATTTCAACACACCCTAATGGGTCCTACGGTGAAATGGTATATAGAGTTACCAGGGGGGGCTTATACTACATTTGATGACCTTTCACTGACTTTCCTTAATCATTTCCAGCTACCCATACGTTAGGATGTCCGTACCGAACTCTTGTCGACCTTTCGGCAAGATAAAGCCACACACATTTCGGATCATATTCAAGAGTGGCATAGATAGAAATGGTTAATAAAATCATTTATACCACCAGAGTTTCTTCTTGAGTGGTTCCTCAAATCTTTATTACCTTACATAGTGAAGGATGTTTCGACATCCGGAGTTCAAAACGAGGAACATGCTATTTTTAGGGCACAAGAGTTGGATTTGATCTATGCTCATATTTTGTATGAGATTATACCTAATGCTCCTAGGTCCAATTTTGACCCCAAGGTCAAGCCCAGGCCACATTATGATGGTATTGTGGGATGGAAAAGTACCAAACCTATGGACTTGGTTGTGAAAGAAGTGATCCAATTGTCAATTAACTAGTCTACATCGGGACAAGCTACAGCTTCATCTCAACCTACCCAATTGGCCAATGTAATTTCCATGCAAACGTCAAACCTGAAAGGCAATAAACAACCTGGAAGGAATAAGAAAACAGGAAAAAATAATCGTAAGGGTGTGAACAAGAATGAAAATGCTAATAATAATGACAAGAACAATAGTGTTGGGGGGGACAAGCAGTGTAAACTTAAGGTGAATTTTTCTTGAAAGTTGTGTAAGGAAGACCATCTCACTCACTTGTGCCCTCGTATGGAAGATGCCTCAAGTTTCATAGCACAGGGCCCAGCTATGTTAACTAATCCTTTACCCAACAATCAAAATATGAACTCGAGAACCATTGATCCTGGTTGTGCATCAGGTGGAAATAAAAACTAGCCAGAGGCCACTAGTTGTCATGGATGCATCAACATGATGAGTGCTGCTAAGGTTGTGACTCATATGAAATACTATGGTTCTTCACAACCAAACCTTGGGAAAGAACCTTCCCCACCCGAGATCCCTTTGTGAATCGAGAAACCTATGGATAAACCTAAAGCTCCACCTCGCATTCCTAAGGGAGTATTGAACCATTCGGGGCACAATACTAATTCCCGAGCCTCCTAGAACTATTCAGTTGTCAAGGATTTGGTCCAAACTCCTTGTGTAATGTTTGCGTTAGAAGTGCTTCAGAATTTTTCTCCACAGAGGAAAGCTTTGATGTCTGCTCTTGGATTCAGTGATGATAACTCTTCTACTATGATCAAATTTGAAACCATGGGAGTATAGCCTCGCTTTCCTTACTACATGTCTCCTTTTATTCATGTACAGTGTCTTAACAACACCGTCAAGTGTAATGTCATTAATGAAGGCGCTACCACTTTCATGATGTCTTTGTCTTGTTGAAGGGTTTGGGTTCTCCCAAGTTGTCTCAATATACTACTATGTTGATAGATTTCGATGGTAGATTGTTTTAGTTGCATGGAATTCTTCCTTCCTTAAAATTCCAATTGGGAGGGAAGACCATCGCGATTGAGGTCAAGGTGGTTGATGCACCACTTGACTACAATCTTTTACTGGGTAGGAAATGGATGTATAGTATTCAAGCTATAGCTTCTTCCCTCTTTCAAGTAATATGCTTTCCGTTTAATGGGAAGATTGTTACGATTGATCAAACGTCATTCCAAAATCCGATTGTTAATGCATCATCGGGAGCTTCTATCCTGATTATCGATCATTCTCAGCCGACAACTGGGAGTGTGGGCGTAGGTATGTATCCTTCTCTTATGGGAACCTTTAATTGTCCTATGCTTATTTTTATGATTGTGTCTAGTTTTGATGGGGCTTCATCCTCATTGAATTCGGTACCTTTTTGCACTACCCATTTGGAAGATCATTGGATTCTTCCTTCACTGAGTACTTCGAGTGTGCCCACTGAGACAGACGTGTCGTTGCCTGTAATGATGGTGGCTTATCAAGTGAATCTTGATCAAGTTGAAGAGCCTAGTCCTTCATCTTCATGGACTGAGGAGGAGGACCCATATGTGCTACCTGCATGGGAAACATAGTCATCTCACTCACATGATTGCCTTGATGATTTTTTTCCATTTGATGAAGCTATCTTTGAGGGCATGTCAGGATTTGAGAAACCTTGGGAGGAATTGCATCATCGATCATATTTTCTTCCTAATCTTGATCGTATGGAGTGTGATGACTTTAGGGAGATTCTTAGTGAGAATATTGGTAGCCACATGGTTCCATTAAGCTCTCCTAGTCTCAGTGGATGATGGAAACATGGCTAATGTATCACCAACTATTCCTATCAATATTTCTTGTGATCCTAGCAACGTTGAGAATGTCTACATTGGGACGGATTATTCCCCCGATGAGATCAAGGAGTATACCGATCTTTTTAAAGAGTTTAATGACATATTTTCTTGTTCATACGATGAGATGCTAGGTATAAACCCTCGTATTATCGAATTACCTATTTAGATGCAAATCTGGTTCGACAACGTTTGCATGTTGTGAATCCTAGAAAAGCACCTGCCATTAAGGATGAGATAGAGAAACTATTGAAAGCTGGTTTTATCTATCCCATTCCCTTGATGGAGTGGGCTTCAAACCCCATTCTGATGGATAAGAAGTAGGGAGCGATCCGTATATGCATTGATTTCCATGACCTTAATCGTGCATGTCCTAAGGATAATTTCCCCACACCTTTTCATTAGAGGAAATTTCAACTCAAAATGGGCCTCCTAAAAAAAATTAATAAAATAATAGTTAAAATAACAAAATAATATTTATTAATTTTGGAGGAAGAAAATAAAAAAACTACTTTTTTGTTTGTATTTTCGACATATCTCCCCATGTTTTTACTCAAATTTCGATTGGGAGATCTTGTTGGATGCGGAATTAAATTCCACATCCAACGAGCTCTCCCGATCGAAATTTGAGTAAAAACACGGGGAGATATGTTGAAAATACAAACAAAAAAGGTAGTTTTTTTTATGATACCTATCCCCAAATTTATATTAAAAAAGTGTTTAAGACCTATATGGTATTTCAAATTTAAAGCAATTTCATTGGCTAACACATGATGACATGGAATTTGAGTTAAAGTTAAAAGGCCCATTTTGAGTTGAAATTTCCTCTAATGACTGATCATATTTTGGACGAGTGTGCCAAGAGTGAGGTATTTTCCTTCATGGACAGTTTTTTCAGATATAATCAGATTTAGATTAAGCCCGAGGATCAACATAAGACCGCATTTATTTTTCCTTGGGGTACTTTTTCATATTGGAAGATGCCTTTTGGCCTTAAAAACGTCAGAGCTACTTTTTAGCGGGCCATGAACTTAATTTTTCATGATCTCAAAACGATTATCGAAGTATATTTGGATGATATCACTGCTCACTCTCGTTTGATAGTGTGTCATCCACATCATTTGAGGTTAGTATTCGAAAGGTTTCATCACTACTAGGTTCGTTTAAATCCTCATAAGTGCATATTTTGCGTGACTGTTGGTCACTTGGTAGGATTCATCATATCCAAGGAGGGTATAAGAGTCGATCCCTTAAAGGTTGAGGCAATACTCCAATTGTCTCCCCCACGTAATATTAGACATCTTTAGTGTTTGTAAGGCATGGAAAAATTCTTGCAGAGATTCGTGGTTAATTTTTCCAATTTGACTAAAGGCTTTATGCATCTTTTGAAGAAGGACACCCATTTTTATTGGGATGAGCGAGCCCAGGAATCCTTTGATGCTCTTAAGCGACCCTTCGAAATGGCCCCCATGCTTAGTCCACTCAACTATAGCCGTGATTTCTTGATTTATGTGGCCACGTCCATGGGGACGGTTGGTATGATTTTGGTTTAGGACAATGAGGAGCTCCATGAGCATGTCATATATTATTTGAGCCAAAACCTTATAGATACAGAACTTCACTATTCCCATGTGAAGAAGCTAGCCTTGGATACTGTTCATGCGGTTCAGTGTTTGAGACACTACATTCTCCTTCGCCAAACCTTGGTCATAGCTCATATCAATCCGTTGCAGTTTGTCCTCACTAGAAGGATGATTGGGGGGAAATACAATAAATGGATAGCCATTTTGCAAGATTTTGATATCGAGTTTGTTTCATTGAAATCGAAGAAATCGTTGATATTTGTGGAGCTTATATCTGATTTTCCAAGTTTGGAGGA
Organism: Pseudotsuga menziesii; assembly: GCA_001517045.1. NCBI lineage: Eukaryota > Viridiplantae > Streptophyta > Pinopsida > Pinales > Pinaceae > Pseudotsuga > Pseudotsuga menziesii. Next base: position 180,074 of record LPNX010906685.1, on the reverse strand, counting down.
GGAGGAAGTTTATGAGGATACGTTTGTCGATGAGCATATTTTCCTCATCTCAACTTTGGACTCGTGGTATGGGGATATCATTGTATATTTGCAAACATTGAAGGTCCCTACTCACCTTTCACGGGATGAGTCATGATGATTACATTATGTAGCTAAGAACTACCTTATAGTGGATAACACTTTGTACCGCCGTGGGGTAGATTCCATTCTATGTCATTGTTTAACCCATGATGAAGCTGAGGTTGTGCTAAATGATTTCCATGGAGGGGCATGTGGTGGTCATTTATCTGGGATTTCTATAACCCAAAAAATATTGAGAGCAGGATATTTTTGTCCATCTATATTCAAAGATTGAGTTAATGCGGTCAAGAAGTGGCACCCTTTCCAGGTGTTTCCATGCAATATGCGCTCACATCCAGGCCCATTACATCCTATTGTCACCATCGGTCGCTTCACCAAGTGGGGGCTTAATTTTATGGATTTCAACCCAGCTTCGGCTGGGGGGAATCATCACATTATTGTGGCTGTCGATTACTTCATGAAATGGGCAGAGGCTATGCCCACAATTAAATCCGTTAGTGAGAAAGCTGCGCATTTTTTTTTGAACCAGATTATCACCTGGTTTAGCATTCCAAAAGAGATTGTCACTGACCATGGTAGGCACTTTCAAAATAAAATGATGGAAGAGTTGGCTTCCAAGTTAGGGTATAAGCAAGAGTATTCATATTCTTATTATCCTCAGGAGAATGGAAAAGTTGAAGCAGTGAACAAATCACTTAAGTCTATTCTCCAATGAACCATCACACAAAGCAAGACTAATTGGCATATTATGTTGTATCCTACTTTGTGGGCCTATAGAACCACGGTTAAGACTGCCACCGGTTTCTCTCCATATCAGCTTGTACATGGGGTGGAGTCAGTTTTACCAGTTGAATGTGAAATCCCTTCTCTAAAGATAGCTGGAGAGCTTTTACCTGACACTTCCACATTGGACAAGCATTTGGTCCACTTAGAGCAGCTTGATGAGTAGCGTAGAGATGCCTTAGTGGCTCTAGAGGTTAACAAGCATCGTGTCAAGGTCCAAAATGATAAGTCTGTCCATCCAAGGAGGTTTAATGAAGGTGACTTGGTCCTTTTGTGGGATCAAGCTAAGGAACCCTTGGGGGCAAGGAAATTTAATCCCATGTGGCATGGTCGTTACATGGTTAAACGAGTCTTAGAGAAAGGTGCTTATGAGATGGTTAATTATGAAGGGATAGCCTTGGCGGAGCCTAGAAATGGGATCTATCTCAAAAAATACTATGCATGATCTAACCAGGGCTGATTGTTGTATATTATTGTACAGTTTTGCATTGCATAGTTAGGTTTTCTTATGGTGATTGGGTTTCTTAATTAGCTTTTGTTTGTTATGGCAGATGTCGATGGAGTCTTCTATTTACATAGGATTCACTGATGGTGCTAGCCGCAACACTCAAAACTCTGCTTCGACTGCTTGGGTGATTTATACTCATATAGGTTAAGTATTGTCTTCAGGAGGTGTGTGTTTACGACCTTCTTTGAACAATGTTGCTGAATATAGTGCCATCATTGAGTTATTGTGTGATGTCATTTCACATGGTGTTCATTATCTTGAGGTACGTCTTGATTCACAGTTAGTGGTTTCATAGCCTAATGGTTTGTAGCATATTAGTGATTTGACATTATTATGAATATTTTTACGTGTGAGATTGCTAAAACTACAATTTGAGAATATAACATACATTCATCTTCCAAGAGTTTTTAATCAATTCGCTGACTCATATGCTAACTATGTGTTATATTGGAATTTGTTTCATAGACCATAAGCAAATCACAAACATACATTTTACACACATGTAAATATAAATAAAATCAATCATCATAAATTTTTTTCATTAATATCCAAAAAGTGACGTCATAATACATAAGTTTCATATACAAAATTGGGGCTTTCGAGCCACCAACATATAATACACAGTCATACAAAAATGAATACACTTAGGTCTCTAAGCCTAAGGAGGAGGGGGCTTATGATCATGATATAGTACTACGGCTCTAGCTAGATGTCAAAAGAGTTCAACCCATGCTCATGGTACATCAACCACCTGACACTGCATGGCCTTAGGCAAGTCCTCGACTTGTGCCATGGGTACCTTGTGTGTCAAGCAGACAAATTTTGTGTGGATTCTTTGGAGCATCTGCTCCGCATCCACACCCATCATATCGTCTCCTCTTATCCTCTGTCGATGATGAGGGAAGCCTTCTGGTTTTCATGGTCCTACATCTACATATACATGACAGATTTTCACTATGTTTCATCACAACAAAAATATGCCTTTTGAGTCAATATATCAAAAAACACAAAAAAATTAAATAACTAAAAACTTAGAAAGTGGGTTTGGGATTCTTTACGTATGTCACCATAAGTTGCTGTTGGTCGTAGTGGCATATCCAGATCTCCATGGAAGTCTATCTATGCATATGGGTAGTTGTCTATGGCAACGGTCTATCTCTGCCACCATGGAAAGAAGTATGTTGGGTAGGTGTTAGCCACCCTACCTCTGCCCAGTCTGCGCATGACATTTTCCCACCGTCGATGGGATAGATCCTGAACTCCATGTGGAGTAATGTCCACCCTAGGGAATAGCCTTGGCACCCACTCAAAGAAAAATGTGCTCAGTATACTTCTAAAACCAAATTTCTACAACATGCCCATCTTGTAGTCACTGAGCTATTGTTTCATGTTGCTCAATAGCGGCATACTCTAGTCATACACTCTAGGTCACATACACTCTACTACATAGAACATTATTGGCCGCGAGGCCTGGTGGAGTGAAGACAACCCTGCAATCTTGCCTAATGCCAAAAGAATGGCCTTTAGCCCCAGAATCTAGATATAGTTTTTCAGGATTTGACTCCCAACCTTTTCCATCTCTGGAAAGAGGTACACAGCTATGTACTCATCAATAGTCAGCCCACCTCTTGGCCCATGAGATCGGAGGTTCACCATCTCTCCTCATTGGTACAAACCAGTGATAAAGTATATGTCCTCAACCTCAATGCTGAGTGACATCCCATCAATATGAAATGTCTTAGATTCTAGATCCCAGTAGTCCACCAGCAGCTGGTGTAGTTTTGGTTTGGCCCTCAAGCTTCCAAGACACCAAAACTTGTATAAGACACATGCCCGTAATGCTTGTTGGGACATAATATCACCTTGCACAGCCTCCTCCACATCCATTCTCTCTTCCCATCCACTCTAACACCATCCTGCACAAAAAACTAAATTTTTGATCAATTTTTGCCTTTGAAAACCTTTTTTGCGGCCCTATACATGACTGTTCTCAAAACAGTCGCGTATGTACACGAGTTTTGGTTCTTTTTCTGCACATGGCGAGCCCTATACGTGGACAAAATGCCCAATTTCTATGTGGGCTGAAACACACAAGTATGGATGGCTTAAAAAATAAAATGGACCATGAAAATTCAAAAAATTTGCATGAAAATGGAAGAGGAGGGCATGAGAATCTACCTGGATCAAACGAGGAGATATTTCGCTGGACGATACTCCTGGAATTCACTTCTGAAGTTCTGAGCTCAAATACACTATGTTGGGTAAAAATTTCAAATGATATGAAAATTTTTAAAATTTTTACTATTTATAGAATTTTTTTGAAACTTTTACCCACTTTCTATAGTTTTTGACCATTTTTGGACTGTTTGAACTAATTTGATGATGTAGGAGTCCATTTTGAGTGTCGTTTGACCATGGCTTTGATCCATTCATTCCTATTGCAGGTATTATGTCTAAACTGGCATATAGGTTAGGTTTCACATCCATTTGATTTTGCATAACCTTATGACCTTTTCATTTTAACCTTAGGTACGAACCCATTCCATCTTGTCACAGAGCCTTCTTGCTCCTTTTAGAAGTGACATGTTGTGAATGGTAGAGCTTTACCATACATGGGTACCCTAGTTAGATCCTATTTTGCATTTGGTGCCCATGCCGACATTTCTCCTTTAGGGTGTGGGAGTCCTTTGTATAGTACCACCATGACTTTGAGCAAGAGTTTCATACTCCTCTTGACCTTTATGCTAGCCTTTTCCCCGGGACTCCTATAATGTCCCAAATTTGGCATTGGGTCACAATGGCCAAATCACATTTTCCATATTCTTAAAAGTTGTCAAATGGATGCTAAAAGTCAAATAATTTCCAAGGAGGAAAATCACTAGTTTCCTAGGTTGGGGGTGGAAGCTTTGAGATTTGGAATAAGGGGGATAATAAATTATGTTTATACATTATAAGGGGATAAATATTTAATAATTGATCTTATTAAATAAATACAAGATAAAATTGAAGTGGAAATAGACCATGAAGACCCATGGAGACTATGGGGCCCACACTAGCTAGAATTCCTATGTTAAATGGTATCTTTCTCGTGCAAATTTGAATATATGGGAAGTCTAATGTTTTTGTATAGATAATAATGTTAATATAATTGTCCATATACTTCATAGGTCAAATTTGGGATGAATTGTAACTTACATGGGAGAGGAAGAGCCAAATGGGTGTTTCAAGGACACTTGGTTAGATTCCCCTTACATTTATGACAACTATGACACCAATGATGGAGATTCTATGAAATTTATGACCCAATTCATATATGAATTCTGACATACTGACATAATTACATGTCATGCTTGAATAGAGCATCTTGGAGGTTGAAATTGGGAGTTGGAGAAGGCCAAGAGGCTCCTACTCAAATTTGGGAGAAAAGGGAAGGTGAAGAGAGAGGCCACATGGAATAGCATGAGAAGCCACACCAATTAAACTTGGCTTTGGTTTATGGATGGATTTGGAACCTTATAATAGCAATAATTTTTATAAAATACAGGGATCATCCATGAGAAGAATCTTTTTCTCATTTGTGAATTGTGAGAGCTAGTGGATGACTAGTTTTCTTGCTTAAGCCAATTTCGAGGGTGAAAGATTCCCATCCTAGTTGGTGTTTGGAAATGCCACTCAGGTATTTCATGGATATTTAATGGATTATTATTTTCAGGTGTAATCTATAGGAAATAATGTGGATTCTTCTATTGCAGCACTCTCTCTCAACTATTTCCAGTTTTCACACCATATTCATGCCAATGGAGGGATTGCGCTTTGTGTGAGATATTGATCTCTTTGAGGAATATTATAATTCTCATTATCTTTTTTATGATGTATATTCTCTATATTTCATGTTTATAATACTCTCAGGTTGAAATACCCAAAAGAATTCATGTAAAAATGTTGAACAATGAAGAAATAGTGTCATTTCTCGACTATCTTGTTGTGAACCATTGTAATGCTGATGATTTCGAATTGGGAGAGAATTTCATTGTAAATTTATGATTGGAATCAGTTAAATATTCTATATTGTTCATTATCAAAAAGTTTCAAGTCAAAATTCCCAAGATTTGTCTGTCAAAATGACTTTTAATGACAAACAATGACCATTTCCACTCCATTTTGATATATGCCATGGTAATGCTTATTATTTCGAATGGAAGAATATATCTCTGATAAATGTATGATGGATGGAATTTAATTAATTTTTATTTCAAGTCTCATGTTCAGTACTCAAGCATTGGAATCCATTTTACTCATTTTGATTGCATTGGGATAAGATTTGGTGCATTTTCTCCAAGGGTCGAAATTGTGACTTGCGGGTTGTTTTGGAAAGAGTCATAAAAGACTATATAAACTGAACCATGATGAATATGAGACTTTTAAAAGGTAAATTACACATAAAAATCCTATTTTCATAAATTCAAGTGAATTTGGGATCATTTGTGAAGCCATTTCCAGCAATTACCCAGGGGGAATTGGAGCCCCAATTTGCTAGTAAAGAATCCTACTTTGAACAGAACATTAAACAAGTTTTCAGAAGTAATTGGGAGGTCAAAAAACATACATGAGAATTTTATTTAAGCTATATTATCATTATTTTACCTTCATATAAAATTTGGAATCATTTGGGTCAATTTGGAGGTCTAGACATCAAAACTAGTCAAGAGCCAAAATTGAGAAAAAATTGGAAAATTGGGCATTTTAATAAAATTCCAAAAAAAGAGGACATTACAGTGGTATAAAAGCATGGTCTTGGAGCTTATTGAATTTATGAATGGTATATATGAATTTAATACTTTCATTAATCCATGTGGTGATGATATGTCGAGGCAAGTTAAGCAAGCATTCAAATTGGCACATAAAACAATTCATTGTGAAGACCTTAATGATTGGTTGAAGGAATTTATCAAAAATAATTCAAATAAGAACTCATTAAGGAATACTAATCAATGAAAAAGTAGGGAGGAGACCAAGGAGCTACAAATTTCTGTGGGTGGTGAAGAAAAAAAAGAATTACATGAAGAGGATCGAGATTCACCCCCAAATGACTTTGAAAAAGATGAGGAAACATCACACGAGAAGGAACAAGAGTACCTTGAAACTATTGAATGTCATTCTGAAACAAATTCTACTATGGACATGGACCAGCGATCATTTACTAATGGGTGCTCACACCTCTATTTTGGTGACATATATATCAATTTTAAAAGTGTTGCTACAAGCCAAACTTCCATTAAACCTGAAAATGAATACCTTGTAGTAGTTGAAGAAGAAATAAGATCAACTTCCCCATCACCACTTGAGCTTCATGAAGTTGGTCAAAGAAAGAAGGAAGAATATGAGGAGGTTCATTTGCAAGAGCCTCATTTTCTTTAAGGGTCCTTAAAGATGAATGAAAAGAAGATCCAAGAGGCCCTTAGAATACTCCATGACACTCAAGCATTGGTATCAAATTCTTGTTGGAGAGCTACTTCCTTGGAGGAGCCATCATTCCTTGAAGACATGGAGAAGATTCAAAGAGCAATGTGCAACATCAAAGGTAATTTCATGCCTTTGATTTTTGATAGAAAAAATTTCATTGAGCTTATTGAATGGTTACATGAATCCTACTTGAATAATAATGAAGTTATTGATAAGCTCACAATTCAAAATGAGCAACTTCTTGAAAAGTTGCAAGACACTTGTTTTTCCTCCAATGTTTCAGATTTTCATAAGGTAGATTGCTTGGAGGATTCTCATGACATGATGGATCATGAGAAACATGAAAAATTGCAGGTTCTTGATTTATTTGAAGATAATATTGATGAGAGTCAATCACTTGTTGTGGTGGAAGAGGAATTGCCTCTTGAAACTGGTTACACACTTTTTGGAGAATTGCATGATTCCACTACATTGAAACCAAACTATGAGGAAAGTTTTGAATTTTTAAGGGAGGTGAATAATTCTACCCCTATGGATCCTTCACATGATAACAATTTTTTACTTTCTAATCACTTGGGTGAGTTGGTTATTTGTCCTACATCCTACACTTCCAAATTTTGCAACATTCATCCTAATGAAGTATGGGTGAAAGGGTTCTTTTTGATGGTGCCACATGAGGAGTATGGAACTCCTAGATTTAATTTTAATGATGACATGGTTGGAGAACATTATTATTTACATTTTCAGCAGCATCCTATT
>LPNX010906685.1:153948-164149 GCA_001517045.1 Pseudotsuga menziesii | reverse complement strand
AACAAAAAACAGAGGAAAGAGTCATGTTATCTTACTATATGAATAAAATGTCACTAAATACTCTGGATAAATATTTGTTATCTATGAAATGTTAACTTTCCAGTAAATAATAGCCCACACAGGTGTGGGTCATTGGTGGTTCAGTTGTTATGAAGTCACTTGCTATAAATTGGAGGTCATGAGATCAAATCCCACTCGGGTTTACTTGTGTCCCATGTCTTGCGAAGGGTGTGGGGAACCTAGGGGTATAGTGGTAGTGGGAGTGGATCCCTAGACCCTGTGTCACTTGAGTACCAGCCCAGCTCCAGTTGTCGATTCCCCTATTTACTAAAAAAAAAAAAAAACTTTCCAATAAATAATATTTAGATATGGAAATATTTGTTCTAACAGAATGCACTTTGAGGAGCTCATGGAATGCTTTTGTAGTGGACATATTAATACATTTTTTTTGACTTATAAGATAATACTTCAATTTCTTGTTGACTCTAAGACTCACCCCATCAACATGCATTCTACAACCATGTGTGTATATGTCATATAAAGACAGAGGAAGAGAGAGACCTTTACAAAATAGCGCAAGCCCTTGAGATAGGTAAGGGGGTGAAAGATGGTGCGTCTTCGAAACAAGAGATATTTTCTTCATCACAAAACCACAAGATTGACGAATTAGTTGAAGAATTCATTGCCACAGTATTCATAACCAAATCCACCTCTGCTCTCCAATGATCAGAACGCAAAGAGACACCCTGCAAACATTATCAAAATATAAACAGAGTTTTAGTAAACACAAATTTCAATTATCTGCAATGAAATAAAAAAATAATAATTTAATCCAAAAAAAATTAAATAAGCATGAAATGAAAGGAAATTTGCAAATGTATCAATACATTTTTTTCTCAGAGTTTATTATGCATTCTTTAAAATATTTCATTTTAAATTTTGGTGTATGGTGATTTTTCTTGGCCCCTTTTGTATTATTTATTTCTCATCTTTTCTCCTAACAGTCCTTACAAACTAAGCGGCCGACATCTTTTCAATGACATCCTCCAACTACAGAGTTAAATTCAAACCATTATGAACAAAAACCCTGAACATGAATTTGTTCTCCCTAGGTTCAGGCTTGGGTTTCTTCTGAGGAAGCACTTCAAGGTAGCCCTCATTTCTACTTCTTTTCCTCCTGTAGAAGATCCTTCCATCTTGGAGACAAGAAACAACAAATCACAGAGGGAATATTTTGTTCTTCTATCGCAACGCTTGCGTACACTTAGAATTTGCAAGACTTGATGGATGTAACGGGATTTCGTTATTTTATACAAAGAATGCTATGGCTAGGGTCGATGTCTCACTAATTAATCAAAGCAATTATGCATGTACAACTTAAGACAATATTTGGTGTTCCACAATTGCTACAAGGCTCTGCTCAGTAGCCTCAAAACCACTCTCAGCAAACAAAAATAGTTTGCTATAGAAAATTCGGGCTTCAAACTCCAAAAAGTTGTGATCATCACAGAAAAAATAATGACTGTACTATTAAAAGCATTCATAGTCTAGCTTTGAACTGCCAATTCATGAGAATTTTGACATGATGCCCACAAAATCATATGAATCAAATCCATATTTTATGGTGAGGATATGAACTTGCTTACCCTAATAATAAGCCATGATGTTTGCACAAATCAGAAGCATCATCGAGAAATTAAAATTAGAAGGATTTTCATCTTTCCCATTCAGAGCATACCCTGCAATCATTATAGCTCCACATTCCCTTCCTCCTTCTCCTCGATAACTGTTGGTTTTATTTCTCACATTGAATTTCCCAAGTTCTCTTGGACATCTCGTACTTCATGCTTGCAAGGGTATTTGAGCCATTTCACCTCCACCACATCCAGAACAATGAAAAAAACCATGAATAAAATAAAAAAAAATAGGTAATCAAGAAAAACATAGAAGGAAACAAACCTAAAGTTCTAAACATTACTGCCATTCTAGAGGTGGGGCAAGTGGTTCTAGAAGCATGGTATCACATGCGAAGGGAGTGGATGATGCACTAATAGGGAAAGTCCTTTTCCCACCCTTCCTGTAAAAAAAAATCATAGCTTGTTCCATATCCTTTAGTGAAGGTTCGAAATAGAAAACCCCCAAATGGGAGCCGGAGCAAATCCCGCGCGGGTGTTTTTGAATGCTAATGAGCTAGTGCACGGGTGTTTTTGAATTCTTGATTATTTGCATATTTTATATTTTGTGTTTTGTTTTGTGTTTTGTTTTGCATATTTATCTTTTGTTTACTTTATTTTGGGTTTTTTTATTTTCATATTTTATATTTTGTTGCATTTTAAATTAATTATAGTTAAACAACTCTATGTTTTTAATTTAGCGTAGTTTAATTTAATTTAATTCAATTTAACTAGGATTTTGTCATAATTTGTATTGGTTGCATTTCTTATAGTGAGATCCTATACATAAGTCCTTTCAAGGACGAACATGATGATGATGACGATGACCATGATGATCATGATGATCATGATGACGATGAAGAAGGTGAAGATGATGGTGATGACGACAACAACGACGATGATCATCATCATCCTTGTCATCGTCATCACCATCGTCTTCTTCATCTTCATCAATATCATCATCATCATCTTCATAATCATCATCATCGTCGTCGTCATCATCGTCATCATGATCTTCTTCATCATTTTCATCTTCTTCATCTTCGTCATCATGATTTTCTTCATCATCGTCATCTTCATTGTAGATTGATATTTGTCCTACCTAATCGTGTCTTCAGACGGTCTTGGAAGTAGCTGAGGAAGAATTTATGAACTTGCCAAAATAGTGTTTTAGGCAGATTGGACTAGACTAAGAAAATTTCCCTAATGTTGGAAAAAATGGCTCATGTGGCCTTGGGAAAATTCCTGCCGTACCTTATAGGTGTATGATAAAAATTATCTGAAGCTATCATCCTATAGCTTGTTGAAGGGGATACCTCACCATGGTATTAGTTCTCAAAGAAGAGGTTTGATGACAAAGGTAATGGTCTACCAAAACAAAGTATTAGGGTGTTTTGCACTATTCTAGTACTTGCAAAAATACCTCAGTGGCCTCAGGGAAATGCCCTCCCTATCTCGTACGATGATGAGAAAAATAATATGAAAGTGTTAGGATATAGCTTGTTGATGGGTGCATCTAACCCTTGTCTCCGTTATCCTGTGGAATGTTTTATGACAAAGATATAACTCTTCCAAAAGTAAGAAAAATATTATTTTTCATTTTAAGAACACAAGAAAATTGGTTGTGTTAGATTCAGGAAATTGAGAAGGCACTTTGAAATGCCTTCTGGGAGGGGTTATTTTGATGATAAAATTAATCAGGTAGCATAGTCATGTTCCTTGGTGAACTGAAAATCTAGCCATACCTCCAGTTTGTCTTATGATGGTCTCATAGGCAAAATATCAATCTACCAAAAATAGGAAAAATAATATTTTGCACAATGAGAACAAAAGAACATTGGCCAACTGTTAAAAACAGGAGTCTGAGAGGTCAGTTGGAAATGCCCGCCAAGGGTTGTCTTTGTCCAAGTAAATTTATCAAATGTCATGGATCCATTATTTGGTAATTTTTCCATCTGCTCATGACTTCAGGTCTCCATAGAGTGTTCACACGTGTGAAATAAGAGTCTGCCAAAATGGGAAGAAATATGTTTTGATGTTCAAAAGAGGTTTAGAAGCTATTTTGAAATGCTTGTCAGAGGTTGTGTGTGTGTCAACATATTTATCTTGTCATATGGTCTTGTTCATTGTTGAAATGGATATCTAGCCATTCTTGTAGGTTTCCTTATGGTGATCACATGAAGGAGAAATCAATATGCCATAGTAGAAGAAAAAATGTTTTTACAAGTTAAAGACAATTTTATCCAAGTGTTAAATTAAAATTTTTGGAAGCCTATTTTCAAATGATCTCCAGATAATGCGTGTGTATCAAAAAGTTCAAAAAGTGACATGGATCTAATCCTTGTTGAGGTGGCTATCTAGCCATATTTTTAGTTTGCATTATGATGGTCATATATGCAAAAGATGGACCTGCAAAGTTAGTGAAAAATAATAAACAAAGTTTATTAAATAAGAGGCTACAGGAATGTATTTAGAAAGATATATAGAAATTTAATAAAAAGAATTGAGACAGAGTTTTGAAGAGACACATTTGAGGAAATTTCAACTCAAAATGGGCCTCCTAAAAAAAATTAATAAAATAATAGTTAAAATAATAAAATAATATTTATTAATTTTCGAGGAAGAAAAGAGAAAAACTACTTTTTTTTTTGTATTTTCGACATATCTCTCCATGTTTTTCCTCAAATTTTGATCAAGAGAGCTCATTGGATGCGGAATTGAATTTTTCATCCAACGAGTACCCACTTGGAATACTTTTGAAGGACCCCTCTACCCAAAAAACAAGAAATACCTAAAAAAATGTGAAGTTGACATCATCATCATGTTTTTAAGGTATTTCTTGTTTTGGGGGTAGCGAGGTCCATCAAAAGTATTCATAGTGGGTACTCGTTGGATGCGGAATTTATATCCGCATCCAACAAGCTCTCCCAATCGAAATTTGAGGAAAAACACAGGGAAATATGTCAAAAATACAAACAAAAAAAGTAGTTTTTTAATGATAGCTATCCCAAAAATTTTATTCAAAAAGTGTTTAAGACCTATACGGTATTTCAAATTTAAAGAAATTTCATTGGCTAACACATGATGACATGGAATTTGAATTAGAGTTAAAAGGCCCATTTTGAGTTGAAATTTCCTCTAATGCATCTTACTATTGGAGAGATGCAATGTTTAGAAGAAGTTTTAATTGATTATTTCATTAAAATAATAAATAACAAACATAGATTCGAAGAGGTGTCTAAGCATGATGACATGGCTAAGTAGCCTTAGAAAAATGCCCTCCCTAAATTATGGGTTAGAGTAAATGCCCGCAGCACATGGGGGTCTTGTAGTGTTTTGTTTTTTCTACCATACCATGTTATTATTTCTCCTCAAGCATGTCTGAAGAAAAATTTGAATCTGCCAAAATGAGGTTTTAGAATAAATTTTGGAGAAAGTCCTAAAAATCACTAAGTGTTGGAAAACTGGCTCAGGTAGCCTTAAGAAAATGCCTACTACAAATTGTGTGTTGATGAAAATGCCTGCACCATATGGGGGTCTTGTAGATTGATATTTGTCCTACTTGATCATGTCTTCATACTGTCTTGGAAATAGCCGAGGAAGAAGTTATGAACCTGCCAAAACAATGTTTTAGGAAGATTGGACCAGACTAAGAAAATTGTCTTAGTGTTGGAAAAAATGGCTCATGTGTCATTGGGAAAATTCCCGCCGTACCTTATAGGTGTATGATAAAAATTATTTGAAGCTATCATCCTACAACTTGTTGAAGATGCTATCTCACCATGGTCTCAGTTCTCAAAGAATATGTTTGATGACAAAGATAATGGTCTTCCAAAACAATGTTTCAGGTTGTTTTGCACTATTCAAGTACTGGGAAAACTGCCTCAATGGCCTCAAGGAAATGCCCTCCCTATCTCATAGGATGATGAGAAAATTAATATGAAAGTGTTAGGCTATATATTGTTGATGGGTGCATCTAAACCTGGTCTCATTTATCTCGTGGAGTGTTTTTCGACAAAGATATAAATCTGCCAAAAGTATGAAAAATATTATTTTTCATTTTAAGAACACAAGAAAATTTGTTGTGTTATATTCGAGAAATTGAAAAGGAATTTTCAAATGCCTCCAACGAGGGATTATTTTGATGATAAATTCATTAGGTAGCATAGTGATGTTCCTTAGGGAACTAAATATCCAACCATACCTTCAGGTTATCTTATGATGGTCTCATATGCAAAATATCAATCTACCAAAAATAGGAAAAATCATATTTTGTAGAATGAGAACAAAAGAAAATTGACCAAGTGTTAAAAACATGAGTTTGAGAGGTTAGTTGGAAATGCCCTCCAAGGTATGTCTTTGTGCAAGTAAATTTATCAAATGTCATGGATCCATTCTTTGGTAAGTTGCCCATCTGCTCCTAACTTTAGGTCTCCATAGAGTGTTCACATGTGTGAAATAGGAGTCTGCCAAAATGGGAAGACATAGGTTTTGATGTTCAAAAGAGGTTGAGAAGCTATTTTTAAATGCTTGCCAGAGGTTGTATGTGTGTCAATAGATTTATCTTGTGATATGGTCTTGTTCATTGTTGCAATGGCTATCTAGCCATGCTTGTAGGTTTCCTTATCGTGACCACATGAGGGAGAAATCAATCTTCCAAAGTAGAAGAATTTCTGTTTTTTACATGAAGTTAAAAACAGTTTTGTCTAAGTGTTAAATTAAATAGTTTGGAAGCCTATTTTCAAATGATCTCCAGATGATGGGTGTGTATCAAAAAATTCAAAAGGTGACATGGATCCGATCCTTGTTGAGGTGGATATCCAGCCATACTTTCAGTTTTCATTATGATGATCATATATGCAAAAGATGGACCTACAAAGTTAGTGAAAAATAATAAACAGATTTTATTAAATAAGAAGCTACATGAATGTATTTAGAAAAATAAACAGAAATTTAATAAAAATAATTAAGACAGAGTTTTGAAGAGACACATCTTACTATTGGAGAGATGCAATGTTTAGAAGAAGTTTTAATTGATTATTTCATTAAAACAATAAATAACAAACATAGATTCAAAGAGGTGTCTAAGCATGATGATATGGAAAGGTGCAATTGGAACAAGACATGAAGGACAAAGATGACTAAGGACATGCATAATGACATTGGCAATAAATCATGATAAGCATGGAACATCTAGAGAGTCAAATGACCCATTTTGTGGTCATTTGAAGATAATTTGGGCAAGACAAAGATGTTGGTGCAAAAATGACAAGGAGATGGTGACATGACAATAGAAAAGAAAACTTGATGGCATAGATGGATGCGGGAATTATAAGATTGGTAGAAAAAGACGTTGAAATTGACTTCAAGCCTTAGCTCACTGATTCACCCCCCCTCTCAGTGAGCATTGTGTCTAACAGACTGAAGTTTTCATTGATGCCAACAAGTGTTGTGCAATGGCCTTTGATTTACTCACAAGGAGCCCTTAATACTTTGGGCATTAGAACACTAGGTGGCCCAAATGGTCCAATCGAAAAGTTGTCCTTCTACTGTGGAAAGTAATTAACACTTTGTCAACGGCCAATAGCTTAGTGGAGCATCGGGTCTATAAAAAAACGAATTGGCTAGAGTCATTGTTAATTGGACCTGTTATAACTAGATCTTGTTCTTAGTTTATCTATTCTTTTTCTACTAATTTTCAACTGTTGGTTTAAAATGATTTTACATTTTATGTTGATTTTAAGAACTTTTGACAATCAGTAATTTTTGTTGGATTTAATGCTTTTAATGGTTGAATTATTTCATTAGTTTAGTTTTAAGGTTTGTCTTTTGGGCTTATTAGTTAATATGTATATCTTTAAGCTTTCAAAAAATTATAATAAAAGTTTATTCCAAGTTTGATTTATCATCTAACCCTCATTTTTGAGTCCTTTGTCAAATATTTTCATGAGGAGATTCCTGTAGCAGCTCTGTTTTTCCTGTTTTTGTCATTATCATTAGTAGCATATTACGAGGTGATGGAAATAAATTCTGGAAAACCAAAAGAGGGTTTTGTCCAAAATAGAATCATTCACAAAAAAATCTCTCAGTTTTGCAACAATGGTTATCGTTTGAGATATTCGAATTCATCTTTGTGGCATATTTTTAGGGTTTGAATTATTTAATAATTTCTTGTTTTAGTCACAAATTTCCAGAATGTATTTCGATCAATTGAAGGGGAATTTTTAAAAACCAAGAGAGGTTGTTGTTTATAAAAGACGCAGTTAAAAAACCCTCTTTCAATTTTTGCACAGGTGTCTCGGATTGAGATATGAATACGCCTTTGAGACCCAAATTTTCCCTTAATTTTCAGAAATTCGCCTTAATTGCCTTTAAATATTTTGAGTTATCATGTAAATAATTGATGTAACTATTTCAAATTTCAACCTATAAGGTAGTTATGGAACTACTTTACCTTTGTAATGATAAAAGGAAGACAAACATATAGTTTTGTGGTGGGATTTTTCACTCAAGGAGAGGCTTTTGGAGCTTTGATTTCTCAAGCTAGCATTTATAACTCTTATGTAAGTGGATGACTGTTATTGATTATATATAAAATGATAAGCCCATTTACCTGTCATGCTTATTCATTTCTGATTTGGTTGATTGCTCAGTCTACAATTTCATTTCCTGTTTAAAGGTTTTTTCATGTAAATGCTTGTACCCTGTGTGTGGAATTAGTATTTCAGGTGTAATGTTTATGGATTATTGGGATGTGTTTGATCCCCAGTTTATCCAACTTGCATAATTCATCTCTGTATTAGCTTGTGGATTTTTTTTTCCTCCTTACTGATGAAGTTTTTAAAACCATAAACCAAAACCCTAAAACCTATTTTATTTAATTTTACTTTTGAGATTGTGTTGGCTTGTTCTTTAGTAGTCTGAGAACAATTTTTGGCACTAACATCTTTGCCACCATTGTTGACGAAGAAGATGAAATATATCTTCCCTAGGATATCATTATTCATCTGATTTTGAGAGGTGAACAAAGTCAAAAAATCTTTTAGACTACAATTTTTCACCGGTGACTCCACGATTAAAGATTCCACTTCAAAGAGAATTTTATTGACAGAAAAATGAAGAAGCCAAATGGAAAGATTGGGTATCATCTTTTTACTTTCCTCCATGAGGTTTTGTTCTTATTCATCAGTTCTTTCCTGTCTTTCCCATTGCATGTCAAAAGAATTACTTTTTGTTTTGTCTATTCTGATGATCATAAACCTTCAAGTACATATCCCCCTTTGGAAGAAGAAAATCTACATTCTTCTTGTTTTATTGATGTTGATCATATTCCTTCATTTGAAATACATGTGAAGCATGATATACATATACCCATATCTCTTGAAAATGATTATTATGGTAATCTTGTAGAGAATAAAGCTGATCTATTACCTTCTTCCATCACTGCTGAAACTTGTGAACAACTTGTTGAACCTCATTTTCAACTCACAAATTTTTAGTCTAGACTCAGACAGAAGATGTTTAAATATCTTAGGCTTCCATCTCTCTTAAATCCTTACCCTTCCTACTTTGTTGAATATCTTCCTCATTTTACTGGAAAAGACCATATTACAACAAAGACGCATTTAGGATATTTTCATAATTTCATTGATAATTTTGAAATCATGCATGAGGATGTTTTCATGAGGTTATTTTCGAAATACTTTGCTGGAGATGCTAGGTTTTGGTTCTGAAATTTAAAAGCTGATTCAATTGGATCGTGGGAAGAGTTACATGATGTCTTTTTGAAGTATTGGGATAAGAATAAATTTTATGATCAATTTCTTTCTGAATTGTATAGTTTTAAAAGGGAAAATGATGATCCAATTACTAAATTTAATTGTAAGTTTCAAATTTTTTATATCAATATGCCTACAGAGATCAGACCTTCAAAAAAACTTGCTATGGTATATTATGTTATGGTTCAACATTCAGATCTTGTCTTTTTTCTATTAGAAAGGAAATCATCATCTTTAAGACAATTGTTTGAGGATGCAAAAGGAGTGGAGGAAAACATCCGAGCTTGCAAAATGCTTTGAGATCAGGCTCATGTTGAAGATATACAAGCTTATGAACATGAAGAAGAACGTAGGTATCTTTTAGATTTAAGACAGTTTTCTTCATAATCTTCAGATTTTCATATGAACAAGGATATAAATGATGCTTGTGTTGATTCTTTATATACGTTTTCTAAATTTTTAGATGATAATATAGTTTCAGTGGATTATAGTAGAAATTTCCTAGTTCCTGCTATGAGATTATCATGTTATGAAGAAGAAGTTGTTTCTCTTCAACCTCTTGTAAATTTGAGCATATAGATCTGTAGACAAACACACAACTCACAAAGAAGATCTCACAATTTACTCAGCCATTAAAGAATGAAACAGTGCAAAAGGCTTGCAGCTGTGAATGCTTTCATTAATCAAAAAAGTAATCCAGATAATAATTACAATGATGTAAAATGGCTTTAATGGCCACAAGCAATTTAA
>LPNX010906685.1:87924-151390 GCA_001517045.1 Pseudotsuga menziesii | reverse complement strand
ACTTTGGTAACTGAAACATGTGCCCCAATTAGGTCAAGTTTAACCAATGGTGCTAATTACTATAAATAGACTGGATGGACTCCCGATTTAGACATGACTGCCGATTTAGACATATGACCAAATTTGGACAAGGGAGGATTAATAATCCTAACACCTCTTACTATTAATATAAGAAACAAGATGCCATTGTTGACTTATGGTCACTTTCAAAATTTTATTTGTTCAAGTTTTGATCGAGGGTTTTATTTAAAGGTCGAGAAGCAGTTTGAAGAGCCCTTGATTTCTATTCTTGAGCCAAAGTTTAAAAAGAACAACAATGGAGAGGAAGAGAATGCTTCACTTTATGATAAATATAATGAAGACATTGGAGTTTTAAATCAGAAATTTCATGATCTCATGGCTTCTTGGATGGATTTGTATTTTTCAAAGGTTTCTAATGCTCTAGCTTTTGGCATACTTCCTATTTTGAGTCATAAGTATCAGTTGCCTATAGACTCTTTATTTGATTTATCACATATTTTGTTAGTTTTCTCAAATAGTAGCATGCATGGAATTATGATTATCAGTCAAATGGTTTCTTGGATTCACTGGAAGTATGATTACACTTCATTGGGTTGTATCCTCTAATTAGAAGTAGGAGTAAATAGCAGAATAATTTCTCTATACAAACATGCAGATTCTTTTCAGTATGCTAGTTTGTAGCAGTATTTTGTCATTTCAAAGGTATGTGTTCAAAGTTTGAGAAAGTTGCAGATATTTGGTAAATGACTCAATCACCCAATGAATAAGGCACAAGGTCTACAGGTTCTTGAAGCCTCACAAGGAGGAATTCATCCCACAGTAAGAGCCAGATGTTATAACTAGAACTTGTTCTTAGTTTATCTGTTCTTTTTGTCCTAATTTTGAACCATTGGTTTAAAATGATTTTACATTTTATGTTGATTTTAAGAACTTTTGACAATTAGTAATTTTTGTTGGATTTAATGCTTTTAATGGTTGAATTATTTCATTAGTTTAGTTTTAAGGTTTGTATTTTGGGCTTATTAGTTAATATGTATATCTTTAAGCTTTCAAAAACTTATAATAAAAGTTTATTCCAAGTTTGCTTTATAATCTAACCATCATTTTTTAGTCTTTTGTCAAATATTTTCATGAGGAGATTCTTGTAGCAACTTTGTTTTTCCTGTTTTTGTCATTATCATTGGGAGAATATTATGAGGCAATGGAAATGAATTCTGGAAAACCAAAAGAGGGTTTTGTCCACAAGAGAATCATTCACAAAAACCTATTTCATTTTTGTAACACCTATTATTGTTTGAGAGATTCGAATTCGTATTTGTGGCATATTTTCATGGTTTGAATTATTTAATAATTTCTTGTTTTAGTCACAAATTTCCAGCATGTATTCTGATCAATTGAAGGGTATTTTTAAAAACAAAGAGAGGTTGTTGTTAATAACAGACTCATCTAAAAAAACCTCTCTCAGTTTTTGCACAGGTGCCTTGGATCGAGAGATATGAAGATGTCTTTGAGACCCAAATGTTCTGAAATTCACCAAATTTTCCCAAATCCCATTTGCTATTTTTGGGTTAATTGTCTTTAAATATTGTGAGTTATCATGTAACTAATTGATGTAATTGTTTCAAATTTTGACCTAGAAGGTAATTATGGAACTAATTTACCTTTGTAATGATAAAAAGAAGACAAACATATAGTTTTGTGGTGGGATTTTTCACTCAAGGAGAGGCTTTTGGAGCTTTGATTTCTCAAGCTAGCATTTATAACTCTTATGTAAGTGGATGAATTTTATTGATTATATATAAATTGATAAGCTCTTTTACCTTTCATGCTTTTTCATTTCTAATCTAGCTGATTGCTCAGTCTACAATTTCATTTGCTGTTAAAATGTTTATTCATGTAAATGCTTATAGCCTATGGGTGGAATTAGTATTTCATGTGTAATGTTTATGGATTATTGGGATGTGTCTGATCCCCAGTTTATCCAACTTGCATGATTCAGTTCTGTATTATCTTGTGGATGTTTATTTCCTTCTTGCTGATGAAGTTTTTAAAACCATAAAACCTATTTTATTTAATTTTACTTTTGAGATCGTGTTGGCTTGTTCTTTAGTAGTCTGAGAACAATTTCTGGCACTAAAAGGACCCTCTTGTTGCAATTACTCTAGTTTAAATAAAAGGAAAAAGTTGCAGGGTTTTTAAATTCGTTCGTAACACTAGTACAAAATGAGGAATTTGCTACTAGGTGACTAAAAATTCTAGTCACCACCGGTTTTTCAAGTGATTTACTACTAAATATGAGAAATTTTGATTGACCCAACTATAAAAAACTAAAATTAATGACTAATTTAGTCACCAGTTAACAAATATGACTAGATAATAAGTGATAGAGTTAAAAATGACTAACATAAATTACCAATTTAGTCACAACATAAAAAATGACTAGCTAGAAGAATTGAATTAGTCATTTATGTTAGGTGTTTTTAATTGTCTCATGGAAAATTGCAATTTTGACATTAATGAAGTGTAAATTGTGTAAATTGTGTACCTCCTATTAGTAATATTGGTGCCATGCACCTAAATCTTCATAGATCCAACAAAACAATTTCACGAATTTTCTCTTAACCGTCTTTATCCCTGCTGCACCATTGAAGAAAACCATTAAGCACGTGCCAAAGGAAAATTAGGTTCCTACAATTACGGATTAGGTACTAGAACCAGTACCATATTGATATCGGCTAGAAATAATTTGGATGAATGTTTCCCCTACTGGAAATCATGTGGAAATGAGTGGTATGATTTTCCTAACTTTATTTGCTGCAAAATATGGAAGGTAAGAAACAAGCTCATTTTTTAAGGAAGAAGATCAGATATTAAGAAGGTTAGAGCTAGGGGCATTGTTGCTTTTCGAGAGTTTACAACTAGTTCTAATTTTGTTAAAAAAAAGTATCTCAATGGATTCCCTTGAGCATCTTTTGGATTATGGGAAAATAAATGGCTTTTTGATGGGTCTTCATGATTGGAACTCTCAGTCTATGGTGAAGGTGTTGTCTTATGGTTGGAATATGGGTCACATATAATGTACAAAATATGGATGTGTTGTGGCTCTGGCACAAACACAAAAGGAGAACTCTTAGCCCTATGGGTGATCCTCTACTTCTCTAAACACCTTTAGTTGGATAATATCCATATTTTTTGGGATGCAAAAGTATTTATAGATTGGGCTTCAAATGTTTGCAACATAAATATTCTCCATTTATCAGCTTGGATGAAAATTACTCGCCTCCTAATTGGGAAGTTTAAGGATATCTCCTTCACACATGTGTACATGCAATTTAATCAATTGGCGGATACACTTTCAAAAAAATCCCATTACATGGAGGAGGGTTTTATTTTCAACGAATTGTGGGTTGATGGAAAGCTTTCTTCGAAAGGTAAGATTCGGATTTTCCATCAATATATCTCTTTCTGGCATTTTTTAGTGGATCCTTCTTATCTTCTTTTATCCTTTTTGGTAAGTTTTCGGACTATCCTTGGATTTAGATGGATATTGCTTTGTTCTTGCTCATCCATTGAGCTTATTATGCTGTATATTTTTGGTTTAATATCTAGGTTTTTTTCCAGCCATCTATTTAGATTTTTTTGCAACTATCTATCTATTTAGATTTTTTTTGTAGATATCTATCTTTGACTATTATAGTTTGTTAGTGTTCATTTTTAATTTTTTAATTTATTTATTTTTGTAAATTTTTCATATATTGTCAATATATAATATAGATTTTTTTTCTTAAAAAAAACAACAACTTTTCATATTGCTCATAGAGACTTTTCACTATGATTTCTTCCTTAATTTTTTATGACTTCTTCCATGTTGCTTATATAGAATTTTCTTTACACCTTCTGATATCTACTTTTCTTTACATCTTCTCATATGTATTTTATGAAAGACATAAAGTTGGACTTTCCACGATGGAAATGTCTAGATGGACAGCCAACATAACTCAAGAGGTGAGGATATGACACAATGATAAGCCTAGTACAATTTAGCTTTTCTCGGTCAGACCAATCAAGATAATTCCACCAATACACACACCTGAATGTTTTTAATTTTAATTTTTTTAACAAAACCTTAGGCGTATATACAACAACGTGTCTAGATTTTAGCGGTTCTATTATATTAAATATCTACTTTATTTTGAAACCCCACACAAATATCTAGGTATGGAGTTGCAGACATAGCTCTGCGAGCAAAAATCATGGCGAAGATGGAGTTGTAGACATAGATGTGCGAGTAACATTCATGGCGAAGCCAAAGTTGCAGATATAATTAATCGAGGTGCGATTCTTTTCAATAAATTGAAGGCATGTTTTGTAACATCCCCTCTTCCATACTAATGAATTTGGATTCTCTAATTTTGAATGAAAATCATTTGTGAAAATAATGTGGGATTATAAGGGGTTTGGAATGGCCTGGCAAGAACTATGAAACATACTTGGACAAAATTTGTGGTTGCATGTGTGTAAAATTGCGTGGGAATGGGTCATTAGGGCTTGTGGTTTGGCTGATTTCTTCTAGGTTAGATTATTTGAAAGTATTTATCATTTCCTTATTGCTTAACTATTGTTTTGGGGTGTTTGTGCATTGGGCACATCTTCCATTGTTAAGCTCTGGTCATTACATTTGAGGGATAAGAATGGATGGCAACAATTATCTGCAGGTCAGGCAATGGGAGTCTATAGAAGCATTTCTCCTAAGTATCAGGGTTAGGGTTAGATTCAGGGTTTGGCATATTTTCGGTAGGAAACGAAAATAAAAATTTAGATCTGGTTGACACAAATTTCTTAGCATATTTCATAGGGAAATTAATTTTAGCTCGATAATTCTCTGGTAGCAAATTATTTGATTTGTTATAGAATAATATTGAAGACAAGGGCCGATAAAATGGATGGTTTGATAAACCTTTGACTGCATATTGTATGGTTTGTTCTAAAAAATTTTGAAGTTAAGGGATTGGAAAATGGATGGTATGGATGGTGGGTACGTTAATTTTAGTAGCAATATGTTAGATGATCTTGGTAATGGATCCTCCATGGAGACCTTTTTCGAGGAGATTGTCATGGACACTACTCATGCCTGCACTCATACCCACAACCACAACCCTCTCGAAACGGATAACAAACACATTCACACGCTTCCACACACACACCAGAATCCTTGCTGCCCCCGATGGTGAGAAGTATGTGGATAGTGCCGAGTATCCACCAAAAATCTCTTTCAAGCCAAAAAAGCCACCAATAGGTAATAGAGAGGTAGTTAGAAAATACTAGGAAAAGAAGAAGGCTGAGACGACCTCCTTGGAGGAGGATTTTTTGCATTTGACCTCTGTTAATGAGCAGCTGATAAGGAGATTACAGGGTCAAGTAGCTTTAGAGGTCGAGATTGCAAGATTGAAGTGTTTGTTGGCTGATTTTAAGGGCTGAATCGATGGGAAATTGAGGTCCTATCCCTACCAAAAGTCAATAAAATGGACCTCCTCAAGAAAATAATAATAAAAGATGCATCACACTACAAATATGCCATGTCACATTTTATATATTTAATAAATGTAAAACTCAAATATATTCGTATTTTAATTATTTAATGAAAATAAAATTATAATAGTATTAAAAAAATAACTATTATTTTTTAATAAATGTTTTATATTAATTCATATAAAAAATATTGCATTACATAAAAAGAAATAAACTATATATATTCTTATAATTTATATAATCTAATAAATTATATATATTTTTATATAATTTTTTTAATATCATGTTTATTTTTAAAATTTTATATATAATATTTATAATATGAATATAAAATATTTAAAATATAAAAAAATAATACTGTTATTACCATGCCAATTTTTAAAGTTTTATAAATAACATTTATATTAAAAATATAAAAGATATAAAATATTGAAAAAATATTCAATATTCAAAGTAAATGTAATAATGTTTTATACTTTTATCATGAAAAACCAATTCTAAATGTAAGATTGTATTGTTAAACATTTATCTTGAACAAAGCTGCAAGACCTACAGTTTATCCCAAACATGGACAAAGGAGGAAAATTTGGGTTTGTAACAAATTTTTTGGGTAAATGAAGGAAATGGAGGTATGGAAGAATCATCGCACTGTGAGGAATATTTTTTGTGGGAATGGAGTTTTTTTTTATCCTACAAAAATTTGCAGCCACTGCAACAAATGTTTTTACATTGAAATGAATGGTAGAGAACAAAAGAAAAATGGGTTTTGTTAGAAGTTGAGTCTTTCATGGAAATTGGAAATTGGTTTGAGAAATTTGGAAGATTTGTCAAATAATTTTGAAACTCCATACCCTAACTCGTGCTGCTGAAGAAAAATCTGATACGACTACTCAAACTGTTGAAGCTACTACTGGTTACACTTGATCAATGGAATCAACAACTTTATCCAAGGCTTCCACTAGGCTGTTAATGATGCTTTTGTTCGGTCAACAATATTAAAAGTTAGAACTACTACTGGACCTGGAACTTCCTAGAAGGAATGTTGGGTAAGGTCCTACCCTTTCTACCTCTGCTCTTATCTCTTTCTCTTAAAATCTAGCATTTCATGTAGGTAAGTCTCTGCTACTTCTACATGAGCAACTGGGTCAAGCTCATAAATTGGATAAAAGGAATATATTGTTGGATCTACTGGCTAAGATGTTGTTGCATATGATGTTACTAGTTCTAATGGTGATGGGTATGCATATTCAGCTGAATCTACTAGGATATAAAATGGATATTCTTGTTACTAAACTATAACCTCTCCCTTTGGTTGAGCGGATCCGTCCCTTTCATTATTTATTTCTAATAGCTAGCTAGCCAGTATTCCTTTGAACTAACTAAATGTATAGACTCTTTTTCACATTAGACTATTTGGAGCACTGCAGGAACATACCCCTCCTTATTATAAGTGTATGTATTGTTGGCCAAGCGGAGGGCACTCGGATATAGTCCCTGGTGTTGTACCAATTCTGTAAATGTGTGATTCCCTAAATTCATAAATATGCAATTTATGGCGTTATATTGTAATTCTTGGCTTTCGAAGTGAGACAAAAGGAGTTTTCAAAGCTATTAATCAAGTTTTCAAATCTACCTCCAAGGTAAGTCATACATAGTCTTCTCTTTGAATTTCTTGAATGTGTGCACTTTGTGTGTCCAGCTTCCTTTTCTTAGTATTGTGGTTTCCTTGTAAAAAATCAGTTCCATATTTATATTGGAATAATGCTGGCTCTCGATCTTGGTCCCCAAACCGTCGATATTGGCCTCCAAACTGAAATCCAAGGAAATCGTTTTTCTACATAGGAACATTCTTGAGGTGACATTTATCCTGATGAAATTTGTACTGTATTTACAAGGGTCATTCAAATTAAAAAAAATTGTGAATGATAAAGTACATTTGATAATAGGATGATAGGACCTCTTTGACCTAATTAATTCCAGTCCACTATGTAGTTGGTGCCTCATCAAATTGATATTGGAATCTAATAAAATTAAAATAGAGTACATAAGATTTGAGAGAACATTTGTAAGTGATATTTAGGTTAGTCCAATACTATATTTTCCCTTCAACTTGTGCCAAACTTTACTCGTTCCATGTGAGAAAGATGGTAATTTCCAGACATCCATCTAATTGCCAGCAAGTGTAGAAAGATATAATTTCACAAAACTAAAAATATATAATTGAATGTCCACACATTCATCATGCCCAATTTATGAACTTCTAAAACCAACTACAAAAATCATTAACTGGATCATAACTGAATCCATCTAGGTCATAACCGAAGCCACGATAGTTATGAATCCATTTAGGTCATAATTGAACCCATGTAAATGGTAGAAAATAATACATATTTTCCCTTTTTCAATAAACCTCAAACCCAAGCCATCCTTCAACTAACTGCCTCCTTGTTGGGCTTTAAAATACTCTCAGAGTCTACTAGCATTACACCCATAGGTCCAGTATCTAGCCCTTAGAGCTCTCAGAGCTACAATGATCTTCAATTTTTTTCAATGATAGGTCTTAATCATAAACTTTAGGTGTTGTAGGTTTATTGGGATGCATGTTTCCATATATTTCCCCACAAATCCTCTAAATTTGTACTTGAACATGTTAAAACCGCTTGATCCTCTCTTCCTTTTGCTACCTATTCCAAAGTCATTGTAATAGAAGCAAGTTGTTCCTTCAAGGTTCCTATAGGATTTTCAGGATGAAAATGTAATGAACAAATTTCTCATTTTGTAGATGAGGCCGCATACCCAAATAAGATTATGTTCTATACATAGTTTGGGCACTATTTCTCACTTCTTCCTGCATTTTGATAATCTCCAGCTTATTGCATATATTTAAAGGGAGCCATTTTTTTATGTATAAGAGTTTATCCCTAGAAAATGTAAACTTTGATTATGTTAATAATAAGCTGGTTTGAAGGAGAAATTCCATGTGTGTTTAATTGTTTTACACATCTGCTATCTGCTTTCTAGCTATTTAATATTGGAGAGTTACACTTCAAGCATGGGGAAATTAATCGATGGAGTTACACTCTCCTATTCCAGCAGTTCCCTTTTCCCTGTACCCAGTGGTTACGACAATAAACATGTTTAGTCTTTAAGGCTGTCGTGTTAGACATTTTATCAACATTAATGATAGCAAGCAGGGTGTCTCCTTTGGCTATTATTTCTAACATATGTTGGGCAGTTATGGAAAGTAATTAGGACGCATTATTTCAGTTTATGATAGCTAGGAGGGTCCACTAATTGAGGATATATTCCTTGTGTAAGTACCACTTTAAATGTTGGAGTTACAGCTGCAAGTAGGGAAGACCACTTCAGGCTATGTTTAGCCTAGTTCTGTAACCACTTCTTTCTGGGTGTCTGAGTGTCATATTTCTTTGCAGCGTGTTTTTCAAGGTTCTCTTTTTGTTACATAATATCATGGCATGTATGGATTAGATTGGTAACTTGAAGGAATGAATTACAATGTATTTTTGTTCCTTGGGGATGGTCTGTACAAAATTTTTCCACAAATTGACAACATGTCCCATGCAACTAAAAAATATTATATGGAAGATTATAGTCACTATAACTACTAAATTTGAGGAAAGTTTCTAGTGCAGATCTTACACCAGTATAACAATAGAAAACAACATTATGAACCAGTAGATTAGGGTACTTTTGAGGGTTTTTAGTTTTTAGTTTCAAGACAACAATAAAAGATAAGAACGTTAGTTGGAAGATAGGTCAATCCTAAAACCCTTTTATGGAATCTCTGGGGAAAATATGTAAACCTAATGCAAATATATTTTTATTTTGTATCTCATAGCATCATACCAGTAACACAGTTTCAGACTCCTTCAGCCATATTTTCAGTCCTTTTCTATTGAATTATATCCAGTCCTATTGGTATTTTCATCCATGAATGCACCAACCCTTATAAATCATCCATAACAGGTTTGAGAATCATATGTTCACCTTCAAACAATAGTAATTCCAGGTATGGACCTATTTCCAGCAACATGTGTACTGCCTATCTCAACTACCAGTAGCCCTAAATCTATATTTCCTGTGTGATTAAGGACCTGTGAGGTGGAGCATTTATCCTTTGTATTTATTTTAAGGGGGGTGACCACCTTGAGAGTGCCTAAGTCTCATTTTTGGAGGATTCATCCTTGATTGGAGGCCTATTCTTTTGTCAACAATCCACACTTAAGGTATCTTGGTGATTTTTCATGCCAATTGGAAGCTAGCATTTAATAATAGAGGATTTGTTGCACATTCATGGAGGAACACACCACCATTTTGAAGACTATGGTGCTATTTTGTTGGGTTACTCTCATGAAGGACCCTTGGATTCCTTTCATTCATCTTGTAATAGAGATAGATGCCAACTACTACTCTCTTTGCCAATTGATTCCTCCTAGATCTTGAAGATTCCAACAAAACCTATGAGAAGGGAGCCAACAGCTTTCCACAGAGTCCATAATTTCCCAAAAAATAAATCCAATGCCATTTGGAAGCACTCAATGGCAACTATCCTTGG
Source organism: Pseudotsuga menziesii (assembly GCA_001517045.1). Lineage (NCBI taxonomy): Eukaryota > Viridiplantae > Streptophyta > Pinopsida > Pinales > Pinaceae > Pseudotsuga > Pseudotsuga menziesii. The sequence continues at coordinate 141,264 of LPNX010906685.1, read as the reverse complement.
AGAAAATTCTTGGATAAGTTCAACTCAGCCAAGCTTCTAAGATCCCCAATCGCATCATGAACTTGACTGCTAAGTTGATTATTGGAGAGATTGATAACTTTGAGAATCATTAAATCCCCAAGTGAATAAGGAGTAATTCTAGACAAAAAAATTACCACTCAAGTCTAGCATGAATTGTAGATTACCAATCTTTCCAATCTCCACTAGAATTGAGCCTGTCAAGGAATTGTCTAAGAGCCTCAAGTCATAAAGTTTTTCATAGTTTTTGATAGAATAAGGGATTAGTCCAGAAAAGTTATTCTTTTGCAAATAGAGAACATTCAAGGAAACAAGGTTCCCCAGATGCCTTGGTAAACTACCACAAAGCTTATTATTGTCAAGAGAAAGAGTGAGTAAACTAGTACAATTCCCAAGCCTGTATGGAATTGTTCCATTAAATTCATTGAAGGAGAATTTCATCTTTCCAAGCCCGCAAAAATCACCAAACCATGCAAGGATAGGTCCAAAGAAATGATTATTATTCAGATCCAGATGACTCAAATGCATGCACTTAGCAAGCTCTGCAGGTAACCCACAAATGATCTTATTCCAAGATAAGTCCAACCGATTGAGCTCCAACATCTGGCCAATCTCTTTAGGAAGGTTGTCATTCAAGCCATTCCTACCTAGTTGGAGATGGCTTAAACCTTTGGAGTCACCCAATTGGGATGATATTTCCTGTGAATAAACTATTATTTGTCAAGTCCAATGTTTTGAGAAAACTTGAACAACAAAGAGGAATTATTCTTCCATTCAATTTGTTGTTTGAGATATTGACATTAGTCAGGTTTTTCAAATGAATCAGGTCTCTAGGAATAAGTCCTTCAAGGGAATTATTATACAAAACAAGCATCTGCAAACCTTAAAGCATTCCAAAATATGGTGGTATTGTTTTAGATAACTTATTGTCAGCCAATCTATTACTTTGATCCTTTTGTAGTGTCCTAGGCTTGGAAGAATTTCCCCATCTAAGTCATTTTGTCTTAAATCCAAAAAACTCAGATTTGTAATCCTTCCAAGAGTGATTGGAATGCTACCTGTAAAATGGTTTCCAAAGAAATCTATCTCAAACTAGAGCAGTCTCCCAATTCTATAGGGATGTTAACCGATAGTTGATTTTCATACATAAGAAGCAAGCTCAGGTTTTTCAAATTTCCAAGTTCAGGAGGAATTGCATCAGTGAGTAGATTGTGATACAAAGAAAGAGTTTCAAGGATGTTGAGGTTCCCATCTTATTCTAGATAGTAAGTCTTGGATTGACTGCATGCCCTTGAGTAAGGGTATCTTTCCACAAGCAAGGATCTCTGGTTCAGAGACCGCAATTCTAAGATGGTGTGATGTTAATTGGGAGAATAATTCATTTTAAAACCCTGGAGTGCAAGTCACACCCTAATTGAAAATTTATCCATATAGGCCCAAGGGCCAATCCCTTGTGTATCTATGGCTGGGTAACTTTGGTAGCTACTAGGTGTTTACCAAATCCTCCATATATCAAATCCCATCCATAGTCTTGATGTGAACCCAAAATCTGATTTAGTATTTTACTCTATTCTGTAGCTTTAAGGATAATCCTTTCCATTTCTTATATGGCCATTGTGCATGTTTCTATATTTAATGTATTTTCCATTCCCCTAGTCTATTAAGGAGGTAGAGGGTGGGCCATTGAATGTGTGGGACTATTATTGCTTATAGTTTTTCCAGTTCATGGACACAAATAGTTGTAAAATTGAAACTCAGATTTCCTGAGCATGTTTACCGTGTGTTGCTATTAGTAATTCCTAGCAGTATGTATAAAATAATTTGTATTTAAGTTATTTCAGTTTTGATTGAAGGTTAAAGCTTAAATTTCCTAGGGTAGGGTTTATATTTAAGTGTAGATATGACTACCATGGTCTTGAAATTTAACTCTGTAAGACAGACATCGACTTTCAAGTCAGTGAACTGGCCTCTTGGAAGAAAAAAATCGAAATTGTTTTTATATAATTTAAGACCAATCATGTTACAAATACATATAGCAAAAACAAATCTCAGCAACTAATACATCAAAATTAAATCAATAAGCCACCTATAACATCCATTATGGCAATGTAGCCCTCTTGAAGCAGAGGAAAAGCATGCAGATTATAAGATTGGAACTCTAGAAAAATGGAGAAAAGTGGGTTCCTAATAAGCATGGAGTTACAGTTAAGCCCTGATCTTTGTCATCTCTATTTTCACTACTATGTATGCTATAGACACACTTACATTGTCTATTGACTATTGGTTATACTCTCTAATCCCATTACCTATTTCTTAGTCATTTATTGAACATTAATTAAATTACATCTTATCTTACCAGTGAAACTATACCATGAGAACCTAACTATATCAAATCAAAACGAATGATTATGTTTTGTTGTTACTTATAAGAAGTAAACATTTATTTATCACATAGCTCAACTAGCAGAGAACACGACCAAAATATACATAAAATATTCAAATTTGAAAACTAGCAGATATATTGATGTGCATATGAATCCAAACCATTATACACAAATATGCAAAGTTTCCCATCTATATAGAAAGGATGCATATAACTAAAATAACATCGAATGCAATCCATATATGACCCAAAATACATAAACAAAGAGGCTCTAAATGGCCTCTAGAGTCCAAAACACTTCATGCTACAACAAATAACAATATATCATCAAAATCATTGCCTATATTGGGATCCTATTCTTCAATAACACCAAGTGCCCTTCTCCTCTAGGCTCTTGCCCTTACATCTACCTGGAATCTCAAAGTTGATCTTCCAAGGATATTAGTCAACACCCTATAGTTTTTATTATGAAATTTTCTAATCCAAGCATTAAAATAATAGAAAAAGATTCCCATGTTGAATAAGTGATTTTGCTGGAGTGAAGGACACACTTTTGTTAAGGTCGTGAATCTCTTCTATCCATGCAGGGAGGCACACCAGTTAAGTTGGGTTTGACTTGGTTTAGTAGACTCCATTGTGCATGTTTCTAGATTCAATGTATTTTCCATTCCCCTAGTCTATTAAGGAGGCAAAGGGTGGACCATTGAATGTGTGGGACTATTATTGTTTGGGACTGTTATCGCTTACAGTTTTTCCAGTTCATGGATAAACATAGTTGCAGAATTGAAACTCGGATTTCCTGAGCATGTTTACCGTGTGTTGCTCTTAGTAATTCCTAGTAGTATGTATAAAAGAATTTGTATTTAAGTTACAACATTTTTTATTGAAGGTTAAAGCTTAAATTTCATAGAGTAGGGTTTGTATTTCAGTGCAGATCTGACTACCATGGTCTAGAAATTTAACTCTTTAAGGAAGACATCAACTTTCAAGTCAGTGAACTAGCCTCTTGGAAGAAACAAATCCAAATTGTTTTTATACAATTTAAGACCAATCTCTTTACAAATAAATATAGCAAAATTAAATCTCAGCAAATAATACATCAAAATGAAATCAATAAGCCACCTATAATAGCCATTATGGAAATGTATCCCTCTTGAAGCAAAGGAGAAGCCTACAGATTATAAGATTAGAACTCTAGAAAATTGGAGAAAAGTGGGTGCCTAATAAGCATGGAGTTATAGTTAATCCTTGATCTTTGTCAGCTCAATTTTCACTACTATGTCTGCTATAAACACACTTACATTGTCTATTGACTATTGGTTATACTCTCTAATCCCATTACCTATTTCTTAGTCATTTATTGAACATTAATTAAATTACATCTTATCTTACCAGTGGAACTATACCATGAGAACCTAACTATATCAAAGAAAAACAAATGATTATATTTTTTTGTTACTTATAAGAAGTAAACATTCATTTATCACATAGCTCAAATAGTAGAGAACACGATCCAAAGGGTAATCGACTCAGTTATCAACTACTTGTGTTGTCACTATCGAAGATGGGGCTTGATTTAGCAATAAAATAGCCTGATAGGTAGTCAAGAAGTATAGGGGAGATGCAAAATACTGTACTATTAAAAAAAAAAAAAACATATAATAGCCACTTTTCACCAGTGAATTACATTTGAGTTTAGTTACATTTTACGATAAAGGGACTATCAATTTTTCCCTGCATTAGTGGTCATATGCCAAGGTATCCAATGTGTGTGGGCATGGGCATATTTGTGGGGGCATGGTACAGATGCGGGTACGCCAATTTTGAAATTTGGGTGCTAAATACATTAAAAGATTAAATTTGGAAACTAATAAACCTATTACTAAGAATTTCGAAATGTAGACTTGAACAAAATGTATAATAAAATATAAAATACCATAATGCGGCAATTTCAAACTCACCATTAATGATTTAGACTCATGATAGAGGAATTCAACAATCAACACCAAGAACATCTTACCTTGTAGAATGCTTACTACCAGAGATATGTGATTGCTTGTTTAGAATATTAAGGCTGCAGCCATATATGCCATCATTGTAAAGGAAGTCATGGTCATTTTGATTGGCTTCTGTGGATGGTCTCATCTTCCCGGAGAACTAGTGCAAAGAGAGGCATTTTGAAGGTGTTTCTCAGCATTTCCAATATTACTGCTAGTTATGTAGGATGCACTGATTTGTCAAGTGAAGTTGAAGTGAAATGATTGTAAGACGTCAATTGACTGATGCATTTTCAGATCTTCTCAAAATGATCCAAAATTTTGAAGTTAGATGAGCCATCAATTGATATTTGATGGTTTTTCAATTTAGTTGTGTATCTCATTTAACACTTGCAATTTGTTTTCTATTAACAAATGCTTTTGACATTTCTACTTTGTTGTATTCAATGATATGGTTGATTAGTTCAATGCTAGAAGACTAATGGCTGGAGGATTAATGTGTTTGATGCCTCTGGATGAAGAAGCCACATATGGTTTCTTAGCTAAATCCCATATTGTAATGATTAGCATTTCCAGATATACTACTGGCATTTTAAGTTACCCCTTCATTGATTGGAAGATAATGACAATCGGTGCTATGTAGAGGAATATGCATTCAAATCTATGTAGTTTCTAATGATGCTACTTGTTGTTTTATCTCAACCTGTAAATGTAGCATGCCTTTTTCTATGAAGAACTTTGAAGTAAGCATTTTCCATCTTGAGACTTGTAACAGTTATTTTGGTGCATTGGTGTAATTTTAGGTTCATGAATTTTGTTTTATTAGTTGCTTAAGTGAAGTATAAACTATTAAGAAACAACTCCAGTGAACAGCCATACACTTCTACATACCTGAACAATTACAGTGAGAGCCATACACTTTTCAGGATCTATCTAAATTTTACTAATCAATTTTTTGTGCAACTACCCTTCCATTGTAGAACGCTTACCACTAGAGATATGTGATTGCTTGTTTAGAATGTTAAAGATGCATTTGTATATGCCATCATTGTAAAGGAATTCATGGTCATTTTTATTGGCTTCTATGGATGGTCTCATATTCCTGGAGAACTAGTGAAGAAAGAGGTATTTTGAAGGTGTTTCTCAGCATTGCCAATATTACTACTAGTTATGTAGGATGCATTGATTTGTCAAGTGAAGTTGAAGTGAAATGATTACAACACTTCAATTGAATGATACATTTTCAGATCTTCTCAAAATGATCTAGAATTCCATCAATTGATATTTGATGGTTTGTCAATTTAGTTGTGTATCTCATTTAACACTTGCAATTTTTTTTTGTTAACAAATGCTCTTTACATTTATAATTTGTTGTATTCAATGATATTGTTGATTAGTTCAAGGATGGAAGATTGATGGCTGGAGGATTAATGTGTTTGATGCCTTTGGATGAAGAAGCCACATATCATTCAGGGAGTCAATTTGTAGCACTACTAGTTCTACTAATAGGTAGCACTAATAAGTAGCATTGTTGTCAATATGTAGCACTATTAGTTCTAAGAATATCTACCATAAGTAGCACTACTAGTTCTACCAAGAGGACCGGGAGTTAAGGAACGAGCTAGGGGCCTGGTGTGGTTCCTCTAGTAAAGCTATGAAATAGAGGTAGGGTTTTGTAGTTGTTTCCTTCTCTAAGAGGTTTAGTAAGAGATAAAGAAATATATAATGGAAAAATGAATTATAATTTGGGAAATTTATACTAGAGTTTAAGCCTAAATGAGTAATATAGGAGTAAAGTATAAGTTTAGTGGAAGTGTAGTTCTAGTTATCCTTGTTTAGTATACTTAGTGAAGTGTAGTAATGGTTATATAAAGGATAGAATTTTTAAAGTATCATCAGTAAAATACCATCACCAACAACACTACGGTCTTTCTTATTATTATTGTTCCCCTTTGGCTTCACTACTATAAATTGTAGGTCACCTAACAAGCCTTTCAAATATATCTTAAGATGATTGATGTTAATAGAACTTATTCGAGAGCCAATACTCATAAACATTTTGATTTGATGCATGGAAACTCATAAACCAAAGTTTTGATAAACCATCATGCAATAACAACCCTAGAATCCATCATAAACCATCATCAGCTTGAAGCCATTTTTTTGACAATTCTTCAAGCTAGAGTCATTGAAAGTTGATGAGACAAGATTTGCCTCAAACTTCCTCCTGTTGCATCGCTTTGTAAAAGTGAAAGTTGCATTATTGTCTATGGTGAGTGAGATTTAGTCTTTTTGGAGACAGTCAAATTCAGAGAGGAATGTTGTGTAGACTGGTGATTGATGGGAAGTGTTGGATCAAGATTGACTTTTGCTGAAATTCACAACACAAACATTTTAGCTTCTTTGAAATGCAGACACCGCAAGCCATTTTGGGGAGAGATTTATGATGGAAGGGATACCATGGATGAGAAATCTATGGAAACCATTTGATAGGAGGGTTCCTGTGCTTTTATTTTTTTATGTATATTTTGTGGAGGTTGTGTTGACAATCATTGATATAGATTTTGCGTTATGATGACAATCATTGTTGACATGTGGAACGAATTCAACACCCCCTTGCACACTTTATCCCATGCTTTGAATCCTAGATTTATGTGGTGATGACCTCATTGCTTGAAGCAATGGGAAGAGGAAGGCCCCACATGGATGGGGTTCGCTGCTGTAGTGAAGAAAGCCTTCAAGAGATCATTTGGGGGGGAATTTTGTAATATTTGTTGGAGGGAATTGGAATGGACAAATTTTCAGACATCAGCCTTAGCTACTTTGTATATCTGTACACTAGTTTTGGGATGTAATATTTACTATAGTGTTTTCCCAACTATCTCCTTTAGTTCATTTTGAAACATTTGACATAATATTCTTATTAATATATTTATATTAATTTAGAAAGTTTTCTTTATTGGGATAAATTGTTTTAAAAAATATTTCACATTTAGCTTTTATGAATTTTGATTTTCTATGTTGTATTTTTCTAGCAACAAAACCCAGAAGTTCTATGATGTTACAAATCCTTCACAGCAACATTGGGGAATTAGTTTACCTCCACCAGTGGCAGAGGTTTCCTTGCTTGGATCAGCTTCTTTAAGTAAATTGAGCAAATCACTTGCTCCTGTAAGTGACTTTCGGATTTTAGTATATTGTACTTCCATCCAGTTATCTTTAGCATTTGTTATTGATATATGTGCAGATTGCTTTTTCTATGCTTCCTTATTAGATTATTTAATAAATTTTGATTCAGTCCTAAATAATCATTAGTATAGAAGCTAATGTGTATTTTCTTTAGACAGCTTATGTTTTACTTAAATGACTATCTTCTAGATTCTTTATACATGGCTTTATTTTCATTTCCTAATAATATATACCTGTTCATATGTCCATGTGAAACTAGAACAAAGGAGGTAATGCTGAGGCTTCCATTGCCACTCGAGCTGCTAGAAGATCAGTTGTATTTCCAGCTAGTGCATCTTGGTATGCAATTTGTTTCTTGTCATGGAATATTTGTTTAGTTTTCCAGAACCCCCCTAGATTGGTGCAAAGTAACATTACACATTAATTTTACTGAACATAAGCTTCCATATGATTTAGGAGTTTGTGGTGGAATATTACATATCTTACTGAATATTGAGACATTAATGGTTGTTGCAGGGGATCCCATGCTGCACAGGAAAAATCATTTAGTATGAGGATCCCTACTATTTAGGGCTCCTCTAATCCTAAAACAAGTTCATCTCATTCACTTTCAGTGTCTCCAACAATAAATCTCCCTGCCCTAGTGGTGGAAGCTGTGGCATCAGGGTTGAGTTTTGATCATGGCAAGCTATTGGTAAATAAGAGTGGGCAATCATCAATGTTTATATCTAAAAAACATATTGATGCCAAACCTCATGCAATGAGTGGAACAAATATAAAATTAAATTCACGTGTAAATACCGTTGGGGAATATTTCCATGGAAAGAATGCCAGTTTAGTTGATCCTACTATGAAATGTAGGATTCATGAAGGTTTTAAAAGTCTATTGAAGAATTCGTCTTCTGACACACACAAGTGTTCATCTAAGCTGGGTAGTAGGCACATTGAAACAACAAGAAGTGAAAGAACAGATGTAGCTTCAATGTCATCTGGTATTGTCTATGTTGGACTTTCTAAAGATAGCTTTCCAATCTATGTCCCTCAAAACAATAGTGAAGTGAATGTTTTTGCTCTAAATAAAAGTAGTAGAATTCTTTGAGGAAACCATGTTGAGAATTGTCTACAAAGGTCTACATTTGATGATAGGTATCAAAACAATTATGAAGAACACTTTGCAAAACCATATGGTGAAGGTTTCTCTAAAGATATTTCTTCAGAAGCAGAGGTGCCTCCCTTTATGGAAAAAGTCCAATTTTCAGTGGATGATTATAGTTCTAAATATTGTTCTCTTCATCAAAACTATGTAAATACTTGCACCCTTAATGGTGACAGTGACAGCTTTGGAGTTACTGATCATAAAGTAGAGGAAATATTAGTTTCAACTGCTGAAAATACTAGTGCAGGTTCTATCCAAAATTGTGAAAATGAGCCTATGTTAGAGGAAAGATCAGTTTCAGAAGCTGGAAATACTAGTACACACTCTATCCAAAATTTTGAAAATGAGTCTATTTTAGATGCAACCAATAGAAGTACAAGTACTGGTTTTCAAATTCCTGAGAAAGTAGAAATTGCTAGAGATTCTAATGCCAGTTCTGGAAAGCTAGAATGCTTGTGTTATACCAAAATCCTGTCACCATCATGTGATGAGAACTTTGACATACCTACTTTCCCTACAATCCCAGCTTCTGGAGTGAAGACTGAATGACATTTTTACTAGTCTATCATACAAATTCCCAACACCACTCATGCTCCCTTAACTAGGAGCGGTACCCCTGTTCGCACCGCTTTTCATCAGTTGTCCATAAGTGGTGCCACCGCCTGTCACCCTTGGTCCATAGGTGGTTATTACCAGAATCACTCTGTCAAAGAATGAGAAGTGGGGTACCCTGGGTAAAAGGGTAGAAAGATAAGCTTCTCAAGGATTCTAGATTATAGGCCTCGAGATATCTCGTATCCCTGCTACGGTGGATTGGTTGTGCTCAAGATCCCTCATCCTAGGATCTTAGAGGCCACCTCACCCACTAATTTCTCAACCATCTCTATCCATTTAGCCCTATAAATATGAGCTCATATCCATGGTTGAGGGGGAACAATTGAAGGTATTGTTACATTGTTGGACTAATTCTTGGCCCAAGATCATTTGGAGAGAGCATAGAGAGCTAGATTCAGAGCTTTTGGGGATGAAGAGCTGGTTTCATGGAGATCCATGTCAACACTAAGGCTTGGTTGTAAACTTCTTCATATTTATAATGCAAGATGATTTTTTGTCCCATTTATATTGTTGATGTTTGATTTTAGATATATATTTCTAGATTCCTTAGTCACTAGGATAGATTAGTAGATCATATTCTGGTTGCTTTGATCTATTTCGTGTTGAACTCTTTTGCAGGTACACAGGTGAATTATCAAAGCCTTGCATTCCATATATCTACAGCGTCTAGGGAGAGTTATCAACCTCTGTGATCTATTTGTTCTGGATCTGAACCATTCATACCAACAGAACACCTTGCTGTCTGCAGGAGGTGAAATATTCCGAGCAACAAATCTGGAGACTCCGCTGGGGAGTAGTTGTATTCAGTTGTTCTGATTGTCCTCCGTCTGCAATTATTGTCCAAATCCAGGCTCTGTTTTCTTTAACTCTTTATAGTCAGATCTACTTTCTAATTTCTATTATTTGAGTTCGAAATTTCTAGATCTGTTCAGATCTGGGTTATTTTGGTTTTTTATGCTCTGTTGCCATATTCAATTCGACAGTATTCATCTTGATCTAGTCTGTTTTTTATATGATCCATTGTTCTCTTTTTTTTTTGGCCATCTATAGGGAACCATGGGAATACTTTGTTCGAGGCACGGTGCCACCTCCTGAACATAGTGGACAGTAAGTGGTGCCACCACCTATATCCAGTTAGCGAGGAGCGGTGCTGCTTCAGAAATGCTCTTACAACATCTACAAAGCACGGTACCAAGTAGGCATTAGTCCAAAATGCCTTTTTCCTCATTTTTCTTTGTAAAAATTGTTGGGGCGCGTGCCTTAACGGTCATTAATTTTGGTAACTCCTTGGTTTTTGTGGAAGCTTGTAAGTGGAGTTACGACTCAAAATAGTCTTAGGGGTGTCGAGGGTTGAGTCAAAGTACCTCTTTTTGTAAATGTCCCATGATTTGCGGGAGCCCATGGTTTAAGTCCATGGTATCGTAATAGTGCACTTGTATAAATAAGGCACTTATGTAAAGGAGTCAAGTAAGGTTATAGTAGGTTTTATTATGATGATAGATTGAGGCAAAGGCCTATTTTGGTTTAAGGTTAAGTCCCAGCTATGTGTGTGGACGACCTCTAAAGCTGAGTGCGCAGAGGGATTTTGTAAGAAAGGTTCTATAGCTAAGTGTGCAGATCTATAGCTAAGTGCGCAGTTTTGGGTGATTAAGAGGATTTGCAGCTGAGTGCGCAGATCAGAACTGTGATTTTGTAAAGAGTTGAATAAAAGCAGTTATGTGGACATAGCCCCTACAATGGGGGTGAACCACATTATATCTTGTGTTGTGGTGGTTCTTTTGTGTTGTTTCTATTATGTTTTTATCCTTTTGATAAGTAGGTGAATGCTAAAGTAAGATAACTGTTAAATATTAACTTCGCTGTGAATTCCCAGTTAAGGGTTAAGCCAAAAACATCTTTTATCTAATTGTGAATCTATTTAAGCAAATGTCGAAGCTCTATTTTGTATAAATATTTGTTGTTAAGGCTAAAGGTACAGTAATATCCCTCTTTTGGTTGCAGAAACCTCATTCTGCGGCATGCCATAGCTGTTTCAGGTGAGACTACAACCTGTTCGTAGGTTGTTGCCGAAAGGGCCAACACTATGGGTCTTTTGCTGGTGCTAAGTTAAGAGTATAAAACCTGGTTCTGCCCTAAGCCGAACAAATTGGTTCCGTTTCCAATTGAACTCAGTATCTGCTCAAGAGGGATCTACATCATACCTAGAGGGCTATGTTCTGGAGACCCTCAGTGAAATAAATCGGTGACTGGATTGAAGATACCTATTTGAAATTTGTTGAACAAGAAAATAAGGATCCTCGTCATAGCTCAGATGAATTCTTACAAAGGTATGTTTTTTCTGATGTTTATGCAATTTTCTTTGGTAGTATCCACATAGAATTACACCAGTGGTTATCTAGGTTGACAGAGAGAAAGATGAAATTCCAAGAAGATCATTTTCCTGACTGGAGCCCAACAAGAATTAATATATTGAAAAGGGTGAACAACGCGATATCACGAGCTGTTGATTTCTGGACAACGCAACAATTGTGATAGAGTTTGCCATCGACACGAGTACTCCCTTCAGTGAAGCTAAATGACACTTTTTCAAAGGACTAAGGGGTAAGTACTTGAATTCATTTAGTTTGAAAATTAAAATGCTCTTGGCTGAAAAAGACATATTGCTTATAGAATCAGATTTCTAGATCTAGTGTTACTAACCTATGTTTGGAAGTGAAAGTGACTTCGACAAGCAAAGTGGTTTCTTGCGAAGTGGTAAAAGATATAAGAGAAACCTAGAATCCTATACCCTAGGCCAGAATACCGGTTATTCCCCATTAAGTCTAGAAGACCCTGAATCTAAAGAAACCCCTTTTGTTAGAAACCCTCCTATAACTCTACAGTGCAGATCTGTTACCCCTGAGAACCCATCGCAGTCTGAAAGTAACCCTAGCCCGAGTATTCATGTTGCAGGTCAGTCTACCCCAGTAAGTTCTCCCCCCCCTCGATCCACTATGGCCCATATGAATGATGATATCAAGCTCACAGTCTTCAAAGGAACTGGATCAGAGGATCCATAACAGTTTTGGTTCTTATGCGAAGCTGTTCGGACTGCTAAGAACATTATGGATCAAGATATAAGAAGAGCGCAGCTGGTCACTTCTTTTAGAGACCAAGATTTGAACTGGTTTATGAAGTTTTCCAGTACTCAGAACCATGTCTTGGCTGATATTAAAATAGCAATGATCAAAGAGTTCAAGAATCCTAAATCAGAGTCATAGTGTATAACTAAACTAAAAGAGATTTAGCAGAGGCGAGGTGAATTAGTTTGGGACTTTGATCAGAGGTTCAAAGTTCTGCTAGATCAAGTTAGCTTCACTATTGGACCAGAACAACATAAGGAATGGTTCATTGCAACATTATTACCTCATATCAGAACTCCACTCATGCAACAGAAGGTTGTTGATCATAAAGAGGCTTTGGAGATTGCCATGAAGCTTGAAATAGCTCTTGTCAGAGATAATTCTGGCATAGCCCAAATACAAGCACAGTTGGCAGAAATGGCTTTAGAGCTTCGCGACATGAAGAAGAGGAAATCTATTCATGAAGACGTGTGGTGTACACGATGTAGGACAGAAGGCCATGAAAAAGAACAGTGTCCTGCATTAAGGAACTATCTGAATACTGGTGCACCAAGCCCGCTTAACCCTAATGTTCTGTATTGTGAGATCTGTAGAACATCTGGCCAGCATAGACCTGAATATTGCTATCTGTTGCAAAGATATGTTCAAGTACCTACGAATCCCTACTACAAGTTTTGTAAGTCAGTTGGACACAAAGAAGATGAGTGTTGTAGCTTTGACCTCATGAGAGAGCGGACCTATGATGCTTATAGGGTACACCCCGATGCACAAGGAAATGATGGATATGGTTACCACGGTGGTTGAGGTAGTTTCAGAGGTCATGGTCGTGGTGGTATGCTTGGAAGAGGTCGAGGCCAGGTTGTTTGCTATAACTGTAATCAGGGAGGACATGTAGCTAGAGACTGTCAGAACCCAACTATGACATGTCGATATTGTAGAGAAGTTGATCATGTCATTGAGAAATTCCCACAGCTGATAGCCAAGATACAAGAAAGAAATGGTGCTCCTACCCAGAATATTCAGATGATTGCTGTAGAGAAATGACCTGTCCCAGCCATTAATGTTGTTACAAGGAGTGGAGCTATGACGCAAGTGCAGAATAAGGAGAAACATCCTGACGAGGCTTGGGTTCATAAGACCCCGGAGAAAATTCCAACCTTCGATGTGGGAAGAGAAAAAGAAAAATTTATGGAATCCAAAAAAGACTTTGTTTATCCGAGCACATCAGTAGCACTTGCGCAACAGCATCAACAGCAGTTACAGTCTCAAGAAGCTTCGACGGATAAAGTAAGTACACTATCATCATTTTTACAGAGCTGTATGAAGCTCTTAAGAAATCAGAATGCTTTAAATGAGTTACAGAAAGTTATTGCTTCTTGTGAACCTCAACGAAGCTCTGGTAAAGAAAAAACTGTTAATAGAGTTAGAAGGACTAGAAGAGAAATGAGATTGCATGCTCAAATAGGAGAGTATGACATGACTGATATCATTTTAGACTTGGGATCATAAGTAAATGTATTAACTAAGCAGACATGGGAACAAATGGGAAAACCTACCCTTGAATGGTCCCCTATACAGTTGAGATTATCCAATCAGCAGAAGATTGTGCCCCTAGGAAGACTCCCTAGTGTCCCAGTAGACATTGATGGAGTTAGTACTTTAGCATATTTTGAATTCATTGAAATAATTGATGATAGCAACCCCTATCCAGCCTTGCTAGGAATTGAATGGGCAATAGAGAATTCTGTAGTAATCAACCTTAAGAACAGGAAGATGAATTTTGAAGGAAAAGGATTGAGAGTCATAGTACCCTTGGACCCTTCTCAAGGAGAAAGGTACACAGAGCCAATCAGAGATGAAGATTAGGATGTTTTGGATCATATCTACAACATCATAGCTAAAGATAAGGACAATGTTAACCCTAATACAAAAGGTATAATGGATTGGAAGTGTGACAGTTCTTGCATGACTGATTCATATGAAGGCCTAGAGAATTAGTAGAATAGATTTTATGAACTACATGGACATCGATGTGCAAGAATTACCAAGTCTCTCAGATGGCTTGGCTCACAGACAAGAGTCTTACCTACTTTTGATGGCTTGACAAACCCCGAATATTTTATTTTGCAAATATCAAAGCATGTACCAGATTCACAGAAAATGGAGACTCTAGATTCAGTATTTAGAGCCACAGCTGCCAGATGGTGGAATGGTCACAAAAAGTATATCCCTAGTTGGGAATCTTGTCAAAATTTCCTTCACCTAAGATTCATGGATCAACCTCAGGAGGTGCGAAGCAGATTTAATGGTAAGACTAGCCCTTAGGAACAATCGGAGCAGTTCTACGAAGCATGGAAGCATGTACCTCATGAAGAATGGGTACATAGGTTTATACACACTCTGGAACCTGTAGCAAAGAACTAGTATGCGGAGGTGGAGCTTCGCCATGGCACTGTAAGTTGGGATAGTCTTGTTGATAGTTTTGTGCTCACATTTTCTATTAATGAGGTTTGCCCTGCTTTGGACGTAGTTGTTAGATTGATCCATACTAAGGTGTTTGATGATAAAGAAATAGCAGAGTACCAACCTTATTGGAAGGAACAAGAAGCTAATGTAGTAGAATACTATAACCTCGCAATTGACAAGGATGATGACCCGCGCAACATTAATATTCCTGAGTCAAAAGGACACTGCGAAGTACATGGACCAGCAGTCGAAGCACCTAAAGTAACTCATCCATTGAAAACAAGGAAAGTAAACATTGGATCAAAAGAAATGCCTAAGTATGCTACCATTGGAGATTATTGGGATGAAGAGATGGTGAGAAAAGTGACCCAACTTCTCCATGAGTACCTGGGCTTATTTTTGACAAAGTTCTCAGAAATGAAAGGTATCCTTGGTGATATAGGAGTGATAAAAATCAGTTTGAAACCTGATGTGAAGCCTGTAAAACAACGCCCTTATAGGCTGAACCCCAAGTATAAAGAAAAAGTCTGGATGGAGCTAGATAAGATGCTCATTGCAGGAATCATTGAACCTGTCGAAGAGTCCAAATGGATCAGCCCTATGGTGGTACAAGAAAAGAAGACCAAGGGAGAAATGAAAATCTGTGTTGATCTGAGGAAGCTGAATGATGCATGTTTACATGATCCTTTTCCTACTCCCTTTACAGATGAAGTTTTAGACAATGTCGGAGGTCAAGAAGTGTATTCCTTCACTGTTGGATTTTCAGGTTACCATCAGATTATAATTGCTCCAGAGGATCGACATAAAACAACCTTTGCTACAGAAATGGGATCTTTCTAGTATACAGTCATGCCCTTTGGATTGAAGAATGCACCTGCTATGTTTTCCAAAGTAGTCATATTTGCATTTAAGGAATTTATACATAAATTCTTGGAAGTTTACTTTGATGATTGGACTATCTTTGGTTTGTTGAAAGATCATATAGCCAGTTTAATACTTATGCTGGACAAGTGTAGATAGCATCAGATTTCACTCAACCTCAAGAAGTGTATCTTTTGTGCACCTTTTGGAATTCTGCTAGGTCACATTGTATGTAAGCAAGGATTGATGGTGGATCCTACGAAGATAGCCATTATTGTGAACTTGCCACCCCCGAAGTCTGTTAAGCAACTTCGTACTACACTTGGTCATACTGGATATTATAGGAAATTCATTAAAGGATATGCTCAGATTACAGCCCCTATGGAAAAGCAATTGAAGAAAGATATTATTTGAATGGACACCTGAATGTCAGGAAAGCCTAGACATTTTGAAAGAAAAGACGGTAACTGCTGCTATCTTAGTATTCCCTGACTGGAATAAGGAGTTTCATGTTCACGTCGATGCATCTTCTATTTCTTTGGGTATAGTATTGGCTCAGTCAGGTGAAGGTAATATTGATCACCCTATTGCTTTTGCAAGAATAAAATTGTCCACAGTAGAAAAGAATTATACTACGACAGAACGAGAAGGTCTAGCTATGGTTTATGCCTTCCAGAAATTTCGAAATTATCTGTTAGGATCTCATTTTAAGATATTCACTGACCATTCTGATTTAAAGTATTTGGTTAACAAGCCTATGCTAGGTGGAAGGATATGCAGATGGCTGATTCTATTTCAGGAATATGACTTTGAGATCATAGTTAAGCCTAGAAGACTTAACCTAGGGCCTAACCACTTGTCGAGGCTCGAGTCAGGAGAAGAGCCCACTAATTTGGATGAAGGTCTTCTTGATGCCCAGTTGTTTGCCATTCAGATGGTTGATGACTATTTTCAGGATATTGTTCAGTACTTGTCTACAGGTTTTGCACCTGCTGAGATGACAACACAGCAGAAGAAGCAGCTCGTGGTTAGAGCAGCTGACTTTACTTTGATAGCAGGACAGCTATATAAGATGGGACCAGATGAAATACTGCGTATATGTGTCCTGGAGCACGAAAAGCCATTGATTTTCACCGAGGCACATTCTGGAGCAGCAGGAGGTCATTATGCAGGAAACGATACAGCTCAGAAGATTCTGACAGCTGGATTGTGGTGGCCTACGATTCATAAGGATGCAAGAGAGTATCTCCATAGCTGCGATATCTGTCAGAGGATAGGTAAACCGTCCAGAAGGGATGAGATGCCTCTGGTTCCATAGGTAACTTTACAAGCATTTGAAAAGTGGGCTATTGATTTTGTTGGACCTATCAATCCCCCTACAGAGAAATCTGGAGCAAGATACATTATTACAGAAACTGACTACCTTACTCATTGGGCCGAAGCTCAATCAGTCAAGAACTGTAGTGCTGCTATAGCTGCGAAGTTCATATTCAATAATATCTTTTCAAGATTTGGGTGTCCTAGAATTCTTATGCGTAATCAAGGATCACATTTCCTAAATAAGACTATTAAAGCATTGACTGAATAATTTCAAGTATATCATCAGAAGAGTACCACCTACCATCCTCAAGCAAATGGAACTATTGAAGCCTTTAACAAGATCCTTGAGCACACTCTAATGAAGGTTTGCAATGTTAATAGAAATGATTGGGATCTTAGAATTGCAACATTATTATGGGCTTATAGAACCACTTGCAAGAAGTTGACAGGCCATACACCCTTTAGGCTGGTTTATGGACAAGAAGAAGTTATGCCCATGGAGTACATTGTTCCTAGCCTCAGAATATCTTCCTTCACAAAGATGGATGACCCAGCTATATTGAAAGAAAGGCTGGCAAAGATACTAGCACTCGAAGAAGACAGATTCATTGCAGGTTTCCAGCAGCAAGTACAGAAAGCTCGAGAAAAAGCATGGCATGATAGACACATTAAGAAGAAGCAATTTCAGATTGGTGATCTTGTGCTCTTGTACGACAGTAAATTCATGAAGTTCCCAGGTAAGTTCAAGACACATTGGAAAGGATCATACATAGTTCAGGAAGTTACCGATGGTGGTGTAGTCTAGTTAACTAAATTGAATGGAGAAATTTTACCTTCCATGGTGAATGGAAGTAGATTAAAGAAGTATAGGGACAAGCCTAGACCCCCTAATCAGAAGTAACAGCAAGAAGGAGAGTCTAAGTACCAAGAATAGTTGAAATTGGGTACTAGACTATAATGAAGCTCTTCTCAAATTTACAAAGTGTTGAAGGCTGTCGAAGGTCGAATTTCTGTTGGAGCTTGTGTCAGGATGGGTCAATGGTCAATATTGTGTTGAAGGCCTTTATTTTGGTGAAGCTGAATTTATTGGTTGTGCCAAAGAAGAAAGGTGTGTCGCAGCTTAAAATGTGACCGTTGGGAAAAATTAGATTTGGCGGTGCCGGCACGTGAGCTTCCTTAACTGCCTGTAATGATGAGATTTTGGGAAATCTACCTCCGTTTTGACAAGATCTCGATCAGATTTGGTATCATTGATGCATAATGATGATAGATTTGATCATTGGATTCTTTAAGAAGACACCTAGGTCTGTGCATTTCACATTTGTCCTGAGTTTTACAGTTCAGTCCATGATAGGTGATCGCGAAGTCCAGGAAGTGTTGAGAGGATTCAGACAGAGAGGCCTATAGAACCTTATGAGCAATCCACCTACATCTGCACCCTGCGAAGATACTCCCCCAGTGCTGAAGTAGCCAATGCAGACACAATCAACCGGAAATAAATTTAAGGCAGAATTTCGCTCTAAGTGGCATGAAGAGAAAGATGAGACCGACAGATATTTCGAGAAGGAAGATAGCAGAATCAGCGATGGTCATAGGGAACACAGGAATTCTGCTAAGGATGAACAGATAGAGCAAGACCTGGCCATGGTAGAAGTAGCAGAAGGAATGACGATGATGACATGCATATAAGGGAAAAAGACGGCAGGAGGATTAAAGATGATTCTTACAGAGATGCAGATGGATACAGAATTTGATAGAGTGCAAAAGGAGTTAGTAGAGAAAGCGCAAGTAGTTGATGATATCATGCACAGCCTCAACAAGCAGTTCACTATCTTCGCCAACAAGATTCTCCCACCAGACAAGCAACAGAGTGTCCCAGGACAAGACACTGGTGAGTCTTAGGGGCCTATTGGGGCGCGTGCCTTAACGGTCATTAATTTTGGTACCTCCATGGTTTTGGTGGAATATTGTAAGAGGAGTTGCAACTCAAAATAGTCTTAGGGGTGTCGGGGGTTGATTCAAAGTCCCTCTTTTTGTAAATGTCCCATGATTTGCGGGTGCCCATGGTTTAATTCCATGGTATTGTAATAGTGCACTTGTATAAATAAGGAACTTATGTAAAGGAGTCAAGTAAGGTTATAGTAGGTTCTATTATGATGATAAATTGAGGCGAAGGCCTATTTTGGTTTAAGGTTAAGTCCCAGCTGTGTGCGTGGACGACCTCTGCAGCTGAGTGCACAGAGGTTTTTTGTAAGAAATGTTCTGCAGCTGAGTGCGCAGATTTGTAGCTAAGTGCACAGTTTCGGGTGATTAAGAGAATCTGCGGCTGAGTGCGCAGATCAGAATTGTGATTTTGTAAAGAGTTGAATAAAAGCAGTTCTGTGGACGTAACCCCTACACTGGGGGTGAACCACGTTATATCTTGTGTTGTGGTGGTTCTTTTGTGTTGTTTCTGTTATGTTTTTATGCTTTTGATAAGTAGGTGAATGCTAAAGTTAGATAACTGTTAAATATTAACTTCACTAAGAATTCCCAGTTAAGGGTTAAGCAAGAAACGTATTTTATCTAACTGCAAAGATATTTAAGCAAATGTCGAAGCTCTATTTTGTATAAATATTTGTTGTTAAGGCTAAAGGTACAGTAATATCCCTCTTTTGCTTGCAGAAACCTTATTCTGCAGCACCCCATAGCTGTTTCGGGTGAGACTGCAACCTATTTGCAGGTTATTGCCGAAAGGGCCAACACTGTGGGTCTTTTGTTGGTGCGAAGTTAAGAGTATAAAATCCGGGTCTTCCCTAAGCCCAACAAAAAATTGGAATTCTAATTTCTTTCAGTTTTTTTATCAAGCTTGTGTTATTGAATCTGATGTGTGTGGCTTGCTGCTTTGATGGTTTAAGATTGATTTTGAGTGGAATTTCAAAAATTTGTTTAGTCTTTTTTATTGTTCATCTGCTTCTTGCTTGTTGGTTGTGTTTAAAGAAGGATTTCTTGTTTTCTGAAAGTTAGGGTGCTCATTGAACTCTCTTTTCGTTGCATGTACTAAAAGAAGAACATTATATTAGCTTCTAGACTTCATTTCTTGCTTGCATGGTAAACTTCTTTTTCTTTCCTTTAAAAAGGAAAAGTTTTGCTTGAGATTAGGACATCATATTCGAGCGTTGGATTCAAGTTTTTTGATTGGCTTCATAAGCTTTCAGAACCTTTATGATCTTTCATCTATCATGCATATAGGACTATCTTAGTCAAAATAAAAATAAATGGTATTTTTAAGTTAGATTTGCTTATGTTTTTAAGAAATTTGAAAAGTTAGAGTGCATTGGAATATAGGTGTGCTTGGTGTTGTTATTTTAGGAAAAGAGATTCTCACCCTTCTCATTTTCTTTTGGAAAGAAGAATTTGTTTTGTAGAACTATTTTCTTGTTTTTGATTTGATGTTCATGACTATTGATTGGTATCATTTTTTGTTTTGAAACAAAAAAGAAAAAAAAACACTCTCTTCCCTCCCATAAGTAGGCATATTGAACGGTAAAGTGAATATTTGCATGAGCATACTACATGGTTTTACTTTTCTGTCAGAACATCATGCATTCACCGAATTGTACAAGTTAAAATCAATGGTAGTTGTAGGTTAAAATTTACGTAGTAACTTGAGTGATAGGTTAGAGACATGTTTTGGCATAAAAAAGTGTAGGAGTTGTCGTTATTTGTTAGCATTACATTTCTAGACTCGTGCGGTTCTTCCACGTACCATCGGTATATCAAATGGCCTTTCACGTACCATTGAGGTATATAGAAAGGTACTTCATGTACTCGATTGTATATCGGAAGGCCCCTTGTGTACGGTTATGCAATATACAACACTACTACCAATTCGAGCTCCCATGTACCTTGAGTATATTGGGAGACCCCACTAGGGTACCTTATCTATCTGAGAAAAACCCTTTGGCTGTCTTGTTTGGAGCCATACACCAAAAAAAACATTTGGGGAGATTACTATGCATGTACCCTCGAGGTATATTGCGAGTGGCATTGGCTTGACAATCCTAGTGAGAGACCTGACTTCTGAACTCCTCTTGTCATTTTAAGTCTGCTTGTTTTGACCTATAGTTTGAGTAGGGAAGTATTTTGGTGTAATTTTTCTATATTTTCAGACCCTAGGTTAGATAGGAACTGTACACACTGGCTGAGTTAAGAAATTCCTGGAGAGTACGGGGCTTGCCACCTGATTTCACTTCTGTTTCAGAAAGAAATCCAATGGAAGCTATCGACCGAGGAGCTGCTACCACCTCACAAGTGGGAGATCATGTGGTGGAAGAAAGTGGAGTATCACATTCTTCACACTAGCCTCCCTTGGTCAAACAGCCTTCCCATAAGGATTCATCGCTCCATCCTCTCATGAAATATCGTGTTGATGATACCCATCCAGATTTTGGTCCTAATGCTCCTTTTTGGGAGACACCTATCAGACAAGCCATTTCCTTATTTGGCACCCGTGTAAGTTCTCCTGAAAGTGAAGAAGAACGTAGGCAATACCACACTGCTATTCTCCGTGCATAGGAGGTAGAAAATCAAATTGACAACATACTAGGCTCTTCACCAGTTCGTTCCACATTCCTTCTTGTGGGATATCATTCACTAGCTGATTCTATGAGACCCATTGAACCGATTATAGATCATCCATTAACAACCCATAGCCTAGGTCAAATTTCCACCCCTCTCACCTCTTATGTTATGTCTGATCCAAATCCACCCATATATTTTACATCTGGGGCCCAACCTTCAATTCCTGTGTCTTCAGTACCTTTGAATGCCTGAGGGCAACCCCTGGCACAACCTACGTTATCTGATCCCAAATTTGTACCTAGTCAGGAGAAGACCTCTAACATAGAAACATCTATAGTTTTTGTCCCTCCCATCCACACTAATGTGGTAAATCCCCCATCTAGTTTAGGTTAGCCCTTGGGGGCACAACCTGTGACTATTCAGTATTCTAATGGTTATGGTTATCAAATACCTGTAGGTCATCATCCATCCAATCCTACTGGAATTCCATTCCCTGGAAACACTTTTACCCCATGGGGGAAACCCAACTGGTCTTACATGCCAGCCATGGGAGGGATACCCATACATACTGCGGGAGGTGCGGTAGGACCGCCTAATGGAGGTCCTACCCCTATGGGACCTATTGGTCCTGGAGGGCCTGGCATCCCTCCTCATGGTCCTGGAGGTCCTAGTGGTCCTGGGGGACCTAGTGGCTTTCCTCCTTATGGCTCTAGAGGGTCTGGTGGCCCTCCACCCAGTGGTTCTGGTGGTTCTAGAGGTTTCCCACCTCCTGGAGGTTCTGGAGGGTCTGGCGGTCTGCCTCCTAGTGGTCCTAGTGGTCCCGATGGCACTGGTAGTCCTCCTCTTGGAGGCCTTGGTGATCCTAGTGGTCTTAATTCCGAAAATCAACCCCCCATGGGAATATTTCTGAGTAGTTCTTCCTCACAGCAACCTATTTTTCAGTCAACTGATGGCCCTACTTGTAATTTCATGCCATATCAATATTACCAGTATGTGCATCCTAATATATAGTTACCTTTCCTTGCAACTTTGGACTTGCTCGATTTGTCCAAGTTGATTAATGATCCCATTCGACACAATCCCTCATGGCCTCCCATTTCGGTAAAGTTACCATCGGACATTCCAAAGTTCGATGGGAAGCAAGGTTAAGATCCGTGGAACCATGTCATGACTTTTCATTTGTGGTGTTCCTCAAACTCCCTCATGGATGATTCCATATGGTTACAACTCTTTTAGTGAACTTTGACCGGTACGACTGCGAACTGGTATATTGAACTCCCACAACATTCATTTGTGGATTTTGGCTCGTTGGAAACCATATTTCTTATGCACTTTCAGCTCCCTATTCGTTATGAAACGAGCACTGATCTTTTAACTTCTATGTGATAGAACACCTCCACCCACATTTTTGATCATATTCACGAGTGGAGAAGGCGGAGGAGGCTTATTAAGGACCCTATTCCGGATCAGTTGTTAGCTGATTGGTTCACTAAGTCCTTGTTGCCTCCTATTGCCTAAGATGTGGCCATGGGCGGTGCCGTTACCAAAGACCATGATATTAGTCAGGCTCAATACCTAGACTTGGTATATTCCTAGTCCGGGACCCTTTATGACCTGATTCCTCAAGCTCCTCGCCCCAGCACTGACCTTGGAAAGCCATCAACAGAAGTACCTATTGATGGGATTGTTGGTTCAATCCAATCCCCATCCGTAGTGAAACCTGCTAAGCAAACCCAACCCACTACTCCTTCGACTCCCAAGGTTTCTGCCGAGGTCAATTCTATTCAAAGTACTCAAAGCTCAGGTAATAAAAAGAAAGGTAAAAATAAAAATAAAAAACCTGGAAACCAACAGGAGACCCCACAATCAACCCATAATGACAACAACATAGGGAAAATGAAGGCTAAATACCCTTTTCTGTTATGTGGTGGTGACCACTTCTCTAAGGAGTGTCCCCATCGGGACAAAATATCCTAGATTTTGAAGTCTAAACCCACACCTACAGTACTTACAGATCCTTTCCCTTCTCAATAACAGCTGGTCGACCACATGTCGAACCAGGGTAGCTCTAGTTCATCCGAGGAAATTCGTATGATGTCCTAAGATACCATCCATCTGCAAACTCGAAGCCAGAATTATGATAAACCCACAGATAAGCAAGAATACCAATCTTCTTTAGGGAAATCTCCTTCCACTAGTTCTCTAGAATCCTCATCTACTATCCCCTTGTCTATTGAGAAGCCTACTCTCGATATGATTTTGCGCCCACCAAAGAGTACTCTTCGGAAGGATTTCTTTAATCCCAATGCCCAAGCTACTCAATTCTATAATGTGGTTGAGGATCTTTCTTAGGCGCCTTGTGTGATGTCTACCCTAGAAGTACTCCAAAGTTGTCCTACACAGCGCAAGAACTTGTTGACGAAATTAGGAGCTGTAGACCTGGATAACACTAATTTGATTCACTTCAATGTTGAGAACTATAAACCTATATTATCGTATAAACTTGCTTTTCATATCATTATGAAAGTAGTGGGAAAGAAAGTATTTTGAATGGTACTATATGAAGGAGCTTTGACCTCGGTGTTATCTCTGACTTGTTGGAAAGCACTTGGCTCTCCCGAACTTGTTACATCACCTATGACCCTTAAATCCTTTGATGGATGGGGATTCCAACCCCATGGCCTCATATTATCCCTAGCGGTCGAGCTGGGGGGGGAAACCGTTTCCATCCAAGTAGAAGTGGTAGATGCTGATTTAGATTATAACCTTCTTTTAGGAAGGAATTGGTTCTATGCCATGAATGTCATTGCTTCAACAGTATTTCAAACGGTCCAATTCCTGCATCTCAGGAGAATTGTTACTATTGACCAACTTGATTTCTGTACGCCGGATGTTACTACCTCCATGGCTAATAACATCCCCCTGTTAGGTCAGTCCCCTCCTCCTTACCAGTCGATTGGGGTAGGTATGCTGAAGGATTCATCCCTCATGGGGATTTTTCCCTCTACTCCTCCTAGAACAGATACCGTGACAATCCATATGATTGCCTCATTTGATATTGAGCCCCTAGGCACAAATGTTGTTGAGTCCACTTCATTGAGTCTGAACGAAGCTATGTATGACACCATTCAAACTTGCTCCGATGATCACACTAACAACATTCATTTAGTGGCTTTGGATCCTTACCATTTACCGTACTGGTTAGCACCTTCTCTTTCGGTTCTAGATTATCTCTTTGAGACTTTCCCTTCTAATGAGTCCATTCTAGAGATCATGAAAACAGGTGAGTCCATTTGGGAGGATGACCATCATAGATCCATGTTCCTCCCCAATACCAGTTTAGGAAGCTATGATTTTGCATCCTTGTTTCCTACTGATATTGTCAATGTTATACAAAGTCTTATATTGTTGCAAGATATATATTCTAAAGGAAACCTTTGCAACATTACTCAGATGAACCCAATTGACATATCAGCCAAGCCTGATGTTAT
This sequence comes from Pseudotsuga menziesii, assembly GCA_001517045.1. Classification (NCBI taxonomy): domain Eukaryota; kingdom Viridiplantae; phylum Streptophyta; class Pinopsida; order Pinales; family Pinaceae; genus Pseudotsuga; species Pseudotsuga menziesii. The sequence goes on along the minus strand of LPNX010906685.1, from coordinate 116,083 downwards.
TGAGCATGTTCATGTTGGGAAGAACTGCTCCACAGATGAATATGAAGCATATAAGGCACTTTTTAAGGAATTTTGTGATATTTTTGCCTGGTCCTATGAAGAGATGGTGGGGATTGAACCTTCCATTGTGGTCCATGAGATTAAAACTTATCCCATGGATAAACCTTTTAGGAAGAAACTTAGGCAAGTCCATCCTAGGAAGGCTACAACTATTAAAGTTGAGATTGAGAAGCTTCTGAAAGTTGGTTTTATTTATCCGATACCCCTGACGGAATGGGTATCAAATGTTGTTCCTGTCAACAAAAAGTAGGGCACCATTAGAGTCTGTATCGAATTTAGGGATTTAAATAAAGCTTGTCCCAAAGAAAACTTTCCTACCCCGCACATCGATCATATTTTTGACAACTGTGCTGGAAGTGTCATCTTTTCTTTCATGGATGGCTTCTCTGGCTACAATCAGATTGAGATATTGCCCGCCAATTAGCATAAGTTGACATTCATTTACCCATGGGGAACCTTTGCATATAAGAAGTTACCTTTCGGCTTGAAAAACATTGGTGCCACATTCTTGTGTTCAATGTCCTATGAATTTCATGACATTAAACATATTGTTGAACTGTACCTTCATGACCTCCCTGCTCATTCACAACGACGAGAGGACCACCCCGGTCATCTTAGAGCGATATTTCTGAGATGTTGTCATTATAATATACGGCTCAATCTGCATAAATGTGTTTTTTGCATTGAGACATGACATCTGCTTGTCTTTGTGGTATCCAAATATGGAATCCATATTGATCCTTTGAATATTTCCACCATCATTAATCTACCAGCCCCAATCACCATCCTTGAACTCCAAATTTTCCATGGGAAGGCAAACTTTCTCTGTCGTTTCATGCGCAATTTCGCTGAGAAAACACATGGTTATATGTGTCTCCTTAAGAAGAACACTCAATTCTTCTGGGATGACCACACCCAACGTGCCTTTGATAGTCTTAAGCATGCTCTGACTCATTCACCCATGATACACACCCCAGACTATTCAAAGTATTTTCTCTTGTACATTGCTGCCTTCGATACTACCATCACCGTGGTTTTAGTGCAAGACAATCTCCACGGTCAGGAGCATGTGATTTATTATACCAGTAAGAATCTTATTGATTCTAAAACTCATTATTCACATGTGGAGAAGCTAGCTTTGGCCATGGTCATTGCTGTGCAAAAATTTCGTCACTACATTCTACTTTGCACTACCACCGTATTGGTAGACCAGAACCCGATGTACTACATTCTAACTCGTCAGGTACTTGGGGGAAAGTACTCCCATTGGATCGTCATCCTTCAGGATTTTGATCTAGAGTTTTCCAAGGCTACATCAAATAAATCCTTGGTTTTTTCCGAGCTTATATGTGAACTTTCCTGTGCTACCACGGAATTTGAGCCCAACGATTCATTTTTGGATGAATTCATGTTCCTTATTAGCACTACCGATCCTTGGTATGAAGATTTATTGATTTATCTCCAGACCCACCATTTTCAGCCACATCTATCTCGCGATGATCATCGCCACATCTGGCACCATGCGAAATACTACCTCATATTACATGATACCTTATATAGACGTGGGATTGATTCCATTCTTCGGCGATGCCTCACTTGTGAGGAGGATGAACACGTGCTAAATGATTGCAACTCTAAAGCATGTGGCAGTCATTTATATGGGATGGCTACAGCCCAAAAAATTCTTTGTGCTAGCTATTTCTGGCCTTCTATCTTCAAAGAATGTCATGAGGCTATTAAGAAATTCCCACCATGCCAACATTTTTATCCCAAAAAGTGCACCCATCCTGCTCCAGTTCACCCCGTCATTGCCATTGGCCCTTTTTCTAAATGGGGGATTGACTTCACGCATTGTAAGCCTACCTCAGCCGAGGGGCATGGTTACATCATCATAGCCGTGTATTATTTTACAAAATGGGTTGAGGCCATGCCTAAATATGTAGAAGATGGTAAGACTTCCGCTCTCTTCTTGGGAAATCATATCATAGCTAGATTCAGAGTTCTGTGGTCCATCATCACTGATCACAGATCCCATTTCCATAATCACATGATAGAGGAATTGAGTGCCAAGCTAGGTTTTTGCCACGAAAACTCTACGCTATATTTTCCACAAGCTAATGGTCAGGTAGAGGCCATTAACAAGGTTTTGAAAACTATGCTTTGTCGGATGGTTGGAGATCATAAATCCATTTGGCATCTCATTCTTTTTTCCACTCTTTGGAATTATCAGACTTCTATGAAAACAACCACTAGTTTCACGCCATTCTATCTTGTCTATGGACTTGAATCTATCCTACCTATCCAATGTCAGATTCCATCTTTACAACTCACCATCGAACTTCTCCCAGACACTTCTGTAGAGGAAGCAATATTTTTGTACTTGAGAAACCTTGATGAAACTCGTAGAGATGCTGCCTTGGCCAGTGAGGCCCATAAGAAACACGTCAAGGCACAGTAAGATAAATCCATCCATCCTCGTGTTTTCAACAAGGGTGACCTAGTTTTGACTTATGACCAGAGATATGACAAGCTAGGAAAGGGAAAGCTCGAGTCTATGTGGTATGGACCTTTCGTTATTTCCAAGGTGTTAGAGAAAGGAGCCTATGAGTTGGTGGATTATGATGGAATCCCTTTGGGGCAAACTCGCAATGGGTTATACCTGAAAAGGTACTATGCCTAGGTATTCTTGGATGGTATCTTGTATATATGTATATTGATTGAATTTCAGTGTGTTTTCAGTATTTTCAAGATGGTTTTGAGTTTTTCTGCCTGCATCTGTTTATACCATGTGTTGGTCATGCAGATGGCTTTCTACAACTTCACTGATGGTGCTTGCTGCCACACCTTGAATCTAGCCTCGGCTACTTGGGTTCTCTATTCCCCAGCTAAATATTTGGTCATTTGAGGAGCGGTTTGCTTAGGTCCCGCTACTAATAACATTGCCGAGTATGAAGCAGTCATCGGTATTCTAACTGAAGCTGCCTCCCAGGATGTCCATGATCCAGTAGTTTTGATGGACTCTCAGCTTGTGGTTTGTCATTTAAACCATATCTACACCATTAGGAACCCGGTGCTCCTTCTCCTCTTCTGGAGGGTACATTTGTTAGAAAGATCATTTGGAACCATTACATATAGGCATATCCCTAGGGAACATAATGTAGTTGTTGATTCATTGGCTAATTACATCCTAGATTGGCATATTTCCCATTCATGACATTAATAAAACATGGTTCATTGTAAATAAACATTTAAAGACACATAGAACTCATAGAAAATGCATTCATCCATTTGAAACGTATAAACATCATGTAGAAGTTTGTATATATATATATATATATATATACAAAAAATGTTACAAAAAATAGGTCCCAAGACCTCATCTGAAGCACGTACGCTTTCAGGAAAAATCATCATACAAAATCCTGAAGCTATCAGCTTTCAATATACATGTCTCATCTACTAGTGGTGCTCATGATAGCACATCACTGCTCGAGCCACCCGGCGTAGTAGCCTGCTGAATTTTCCTGGTACCCTTGCCATAGATCTCTTATATCTAGTCAAGAGATCATCTATGTTAGCATATGGGATGTCCAGAGTCAACCTCTCAAGGTTCTCCTCCAGATCCCCAGTGATATCATCACCCTATGGCACAAAGTGAGCTCTGGCTCTCCTATCTAATGGATATGCTCCTCTAGGCCTCGCTACTCCAACATCTGTATGAAGACAAACAGGCCTCGTCACTTATCATAAAAAATAAAGAACATAAAAAAAAATTTCATCTTTAGGGTTTCTTGTTTCTTACCAATGTCTCCCCACTGCTCTCCAGGCGGGAGTGGTAGGCCAGGATCACCTATAAAATCTATTCCTGCATAGGCATAGTCCTTAACCATGAGCATATGATCCCATAGCCATCTGAAGAACACGTCACCGAAATTCACTCTACCCCTACCTACTCCCATGCAAACCATGACCTGGACCCACCTTAGCATACGGGGGTCCCGTGCTCTCAGACTCCGAAAAGTCACCTGGGGCCTCATCTGGGGGACCCACTCAAAGAAGAAACAAGCTAAGATGGAACCAAAGCCGAATTGCTTCAGCTCTCCCTGCCGACATTTAGTCAACTAATCCTTGAAGATTGGAAGCAATGCTTCCGCCCAGTTCAACACCGTAGGTGCCATTGCCTCTAGGGCATACAACATATGTGCCCTGGAAGCCTGATGTACACCCTGGCTCCCTACCACCCTCTGCATGGTGAATAGAATGATCCGTAGAGCCCTGTCTGTCACTACCCTAATGGGGATTTTATTCCCCGGTGTACATGTACCTGGTGCACAGTGTCAATCTATGAGCTCTCTGGTGGTAATGTCCCCACCACAGGAACCTGTCAGTGAGATAGGGGCACCCCGTCTCGACAGTCGAGTTAGGAACTAGATGTCTTCTACCTCCACTATAAGTATATTTGCCCCCACCTTGAAATACTGATGTTCTGGATTCCACATTCTCAGTATGTGTTCCAGTAGTCCCTCGTGGGACACCATGCTTGGTGTTCGGAAGAAATTTTGAAGTCCACAATTCCGGAGTGCGGTAATACACACCGGATTCCTTTCAGCAGTGTCATCCTCATCATCATGAGTTCTTTCCTTCCATATCACCATATTTTGGAAGCCTAGACCTTCCAAAACACCAATGGTATACATCAATATCATCCTTAAATCATTATAAATGAAAAGAATGAGCTAGTTTTGTATATGTCATTGGTTAAATTTCTCCATGGCCGGCATCACCTGTGCTCCATTGGAGACAGGCAGTGGCACTACTTGTTCACCTTGTCTTTGGCGCAGTTCTCAGGTGGTACTGCCTATCCTGCAAGGGGTATTTGCGATGCCCGCAAATAGGATTTTAGGGCTTGCCAAATAGGCCTAAAACCCCATCAAATCCAAAAATAAAAGCTATGAAATGAAAGAAGAAGGTCTTAGCTCTTACCTGCAACTAACAAGATTGAAAATGGATGGTAGAAACTCTCGGTATCAGCTGTGGAAGATCTAGATAAAAAAATGCTCCAAGTGCTCTCTACCAAAAGGTAAATAGTGAAATGTTTGGTTTTTTACTATTTACTTGCCTTATATATACATTTTTTGGTTCTAACTTAGTATAGTTTTGATATTACATCATGTTCTAGTCAAAATCTATTTGTTGTAATCCTGTAATGTTGATTTTGGATGCATTTAACACTTGTCTATGAGTTGTCCACAGGTTGGCTTTAGTAAAAGCTTTGGAAAGTTTGTTTATGGATTTTTTGTACTTTCACAAAACGAAAAAGGTCATTGAGTGTTTATTACAACACTTTGTCACTCTCGTTAAAATCTAGTATCAATGTTCTGAATCTAGTTCAAGTTTCTTTCCAGGATCGTAAAATACCATATTGTGTAAAGAAAGGTTATCGAGTCTTCTTTTCACATACTCTTTCAGACTCCTTAAACATGAAAAGATAGTCAAGTCTGTTTACAAATCTTTTTAGGCTCGTAAAAAGTGACATTGTGTAAAGAAACATCATGGAGTTCTCTTTAAACCCTTTTTAGACTCCCTAAATACGAAAAGATCGTCGAACGATCTTGTCTTCTTAACACTCATTAAAGTATTTGAAGAGTCATCTATCTGATGGTAGGTTATCTCTTTCTTGGTTTGGATAGTACTATTTATGAGAAAGGAACACTCCAGCCAATCATGACTAGAAGAGTTCTCTAATGTATGATTTTACACTTTTTCGGGCCTTGGAGACTAAATCATATGAAAAGGGACCCCCATGGAGTCTCCTTCCGTATTCATTCAGACTCTTTAAACATGAACGATACCGAGTTTTCTTTTAGTGGACTCATTAAAAATTAGACATTGAGAGACCTGTTTTGGGAACGAACCCATCCTCTCTCAGGTTCGTAAAACATATGGGACTGGACTTGTTTTCTGACAAGCTATATCGAGTTTTTGTTACCCTCTTTGTACTCATAAAACCGAAAAGAGGCACTCATCGTTCATGATGGGGAAAATGGGAAAGGGAATCATTTTGCAAATAATGGAAGTTGTTTGGTGTTACCTTTGAACATGGCACTTTTCTACACAATCATGTCAGTCAATTGGGTATTTAGATGATCTCCGTGACGATCCACTTTGATGAGTCATGTCAATCCTTTGAGTCTTTCAAAAGAATGCATTGTCCACTGTTGCATTGTGTATCTGTCCTATTCAGTCATGCTGCCAAGTCGTTTTGTCATGCTGCCCAACGTTCAAAGGGGATCTGAAGAAGTCTTACCTCTACAGTATACACAGTCTTTGTGTCAGTATATTTGAGTCAGTCATATGGTTACTACATTCACATCATTCAAGAACTATGTTCCAAGTTTTGTGTCATCGATGTGGGACTCATCATGGCCCTCCTTCACCAAGACTATTCTCGTATACATCAAATCATCATCCGGGAAATAGTCTTAGAAACAAGATTCAATACCTTCAGATCTGTATGTCTTAATGACATATTCTCTCGCTCTTGACATTGGTTCACATCATTGACCTTTGGTTGATAGAATCAATTGGGTGTTCGACATCAGGATATCTATTCACACTCAGAAGATTGTACTAGAGTACCTTGGGAATCATTGACATTGATGGTGATCTTCCTCGCACTTGTTAACGGTTCACATCATTGGCCGGTAATCAAGTGATTTCTACCATGTTCGACTTCAAATCATTGTAATCACACGGATAGAATCGTACTTTGTGGAAGACAAGATGAAGACCCTGGGCATTTGTTTAAAAGTGCTCATTGCTTTTTCCACAGGTTGTGATGGAGTTTTGTATATCTAGCATGGATCCACATTTGTATGGTCATGGCTATGCTCAATTTTTCGTCTGTATGACATAGATATATGTTGTATGTCTAGTAGCTATGTCCAAGTTTGAGTCCTCTATCACATGGATCTACACTGTATTCTAGTAGCCATGCTTTTTTATTCCACTCATGGATCTGCCTTGTATTGGTCTGCAGCTATGAGTTTGGTTACTTGCATCTATGAATCAACATACTGATGTACTACAGATGCCTACTTGACTGCATACTCCGATTGAGCCAACATTTTCATCTCCTGGAAATGACTTGTTATCAAAGCTCTCATTTATCGTATCACTCTAAGACTCATGCTTTGGGGGGCATCCTGTTATACCAAAATCCTATCACCATCATGTGATGAGACCTTTGACATACCTACTTTCCCTGAAATCCCAACTTTTGGAGTGAAGACTGAATGAATTTTTTATCAGTCTATCATACAAACTCCCAGCATCGCTCATGCTCCCTTATCTAGGAGCGGTACCCCTGTTTGCACCACTTTTCATTGGTTGTCCACAAGTGGTGCCACCGCCTGTCACCCTTGGTCCATAGGCGGTTATTACCATAACCGCTCTATCAAAGAAGGAGAAGCGCAGTACCCTGGGTAAAAGGGTAAAAAGAGAAGATTCTCAAGGCTTCTAGATGATATGCCTCAAGACATATCTTATCCCTACTACTATAGGTTGGTTGAGCTCGAGATCCCTCATCCTAGGATCTTAGAGGCCACCTCACCCACTAATTTCTAAACCATCTCTATCCACTTATCCCTATAAATATGAGCTCATAGCCATGGTTAAGGGGGAACAATTGAAGGTATTGTTACACTATTGGACTGATTCTTGGCCCATGATCATTTGGAGAGAGCATAGAGAGCTAGAGTCGGAGCTTTTGGGGATGAAGAGTTGGTTTCATGGAGATGCATGTCAAAACTAAGGCTTAGTTGTAAACTTATTCATATTTCTAATGCAATCTTATTTTCTGTCCCATATATATTGTTGATGTTTGATTTCATATATATATTGCTAGATTCCTTAGTCACTAACATATATTAGTAGATCATATTCTGGTTGCTTTGATCTATTTCATGTTGAACTCTTTTGCAGGTACACAGGTGAACTATCAAATCCTTGCATTCCAGATATCTACAGTGTCTAGGCAGAGTTATCAACCTCTGTGATCTATTTGTTCTGGATCTAAACCATTCAGACCAGCAGAACACCTTGTTGTCCACAGGAGGTGAAATATTCCAAGCAATAGCTTGGAGAATCTGGTGTGTAATATCCTTCCAGAAGTTTATATGAATGGCTCAGATGTTGGAGAAAACAGTATAATTTCAAACATATTGTCTTTGAATTTTGATTCAAATGATAGTGTATTAAATAGTCCTCACAATTTAGCAAATTTTCTCCTTGTTCATATTGATAAATGCAATGGGCTGTCAAAGGAAATATCAAGTTCATGGAAGTCTCAGAATAGCAAGCAGTCAATATTTTTATTTGCAAGGTCAGAAGGTTCTAGATAAAGATCAAGCCATTATTCCACTCCCAATTTGGCATCATCTAGGCAATTGTAGAGGGAGTGGGAAAATGGACAAGATGTTTTGGAATGAACAAATGGACATGAACTATTGAATTTTAATGGACAATCTAATAATGCTTCTAGCCCAAAGGTGGAAGGATTTCAGATTACTTCATAGGGAAGCACATTTTTTGTTCCTTCAGAGACCAAGGGTGAGTTTTGTCTTTTTTTGTTGTTGGATATTAGTAATTTTCTCTTAATAATTGTGTTTTAACTCTTGCTAATATGGCATTTACAACTTTTATTTCCTTTTATCTAGCCATTTTAAGCCTTTGTATTTTTCCAATTTTGTTATCTATGGATATAGACTTATTTTTATGGATCTAAATACAAGAGATAACCATTTTCAGATGAGCCTATCTTTTAAGATCTAACACTACATAGGAGATGTCCCTAAGTTGCACTGGAACAATACCAATGTCATGTAGGACTTTCAGATATCCCTTGGCCATGTTGTGGACTTCTTAGCATCACTTTCCAAAATCATTGCCTAAGAGAAAAGAAATATAAGGCCTTAGTGCTACACTGACTCACCAACACATTACCCCTTACTAAGAGACTATTCAATCTCTAACTCAGCAAAGAGTTGGATTTTTTTTCTTTAAATTAGCTCGGTCAGGCCCTCTCTTACTCTTAGTGTCTGCTCTGCCCCGCCTTTATCCTCCCGCAGAAACATACCCTATGTTATAATGTTGTACTAATGACAGGTTTTGAATAGTTCTTCCTGAACCTTGAACTTTGTACTTGTAAATATAACTCCACACCAAAATACGAGACCCAGGTCTTAGTGAGGCTATTATATTCCATTGAAGAAGCAACACGTCCCATGTGGGGAGTCAGAGTGGAAGGCATAAACATGCCATAGGGATTTAAGGGAATTGGAACTTAAAACTAATTCATAATCAGATAATCAGGGCAAGGCACTTTCACATTCCACTCAAGCAGGATGGAGACATGCTTTATTACCCTTACGAAGAAATAGTTTCTTATAGGCAGTTCAAATGGGGAATATTAACCTTATCATGATTTTCTCTATCCTTTGCTTCATCATAAATGTGCATTTCATGGTCAAGTAAATTCCTTCATTTTGAAAGTCATAAATCTTGATAAGAATATGCCTTTTATGCAACTATGCATTATAAGAACATTGTAGAATACTGGTCTCTACAATCTTTTCGATAGGTTTAGTCAATATCAAAAGATTACTAGAATCTAAATTTTAGTGTAAGGCTTATTTTAGATGACCATACATTCTAAGGAAAGTTCAGTTCTTGTAAATGGTTAATTCTCTCTGTGAACTGTTGTCCAATCATCATGGAAGTTGTTTAAGATCCTGTACATCTCAACACAGAGCTGATATATATATATATTTTATACCTAATAGTTTGCAAGTTTTTCAAGTTTAATTCATGCTTAACCAGTTGTCCTTCCTTTCAAATAACTGGTATCGTCACCTAGAAGCCAAATATACAACCCTTTAAAGGTTTATCTAAAGACGCAATGTTATAGGAGCAGGGTATTTCTCTTTATATTTGCAACATGACTCTTTAATTATCGAGTACACTATTAGGTGCCCTTATAGCCAAAGAATAATGATTCACAAAGAATAACTCATCCATACAAAATGGTACCTTTCAAACAGTAAATGATTCAATTCTAAATACTTGCAATACTTACAATTCCCCAAGTCAAAATACTTGCAATTCTTTGAATTCTAGGTCTAGAGATAATTTTTGCAAGACATTACGGTGCATAGGGAGTCAAGTCTCTAATTTTGCAAATGATAATCGTCGAGTCTCCATTAGCAATAAGTTTCTGAATATGCCTGGCTCTTAGAATGTTTATGACTTGATTTAAAGCTAAAATAGGCTTCACAATAAGAGAAGAAACCTTTTGCAGTTTGATCACAACCATAGAACTGCTTATTATGGAACCTTCTCAAAGAAAAGGTGAATATACTTTGCATAATTTTAAGTTTATTAATTATCAAAGCAACATGTTATGTTTTAATTTTGATAGCCCATGACGAGGAACATCTAAAACACCTTGAAGCTCGTGGATTCTTAATATTGTAGTAGACAAGAGGGAAAGTTTTGTTTCTTACTCTTTGTTTTTTATGCAATGATGGCATTGGGCTTCGAAATCCTTTCAGGAAGGACTCTTATTTGGACTATGAGAATGATAGTGATGAATAATGGGAAGAGGTAATCATCACTAAATATCTTTGGTAAGAGTATTTGTAGTATTTTTATTAGCTTTAGTTACAGGGGAAACTGTACATAGCTCTCAGGAATTAGTTTATCATAAATACTAGTTACTGGTAAGTTGTAATAGTAATAATTATGTAGTTTGTAGATTGATATCTATCATAAATTTGTATGAATGTCATCATTGTCAAGCAATAAAAATTTCTTAAAGGGTTCTATCTCAATGGTAGAGCGCCTGCCTAATTATAGGAAGGAGGTTGGTGGTTTGATTCCTTTGTGCCATATCATAAATTTGTGACTACAAAAATGACTAAATTCGCATATATAAGACTATTAGTAGATAATTTCCCGTATCTTAGTCGTATTTAGCTTAGTCATTAATATCTTAACATCTACTAGTTTATTTAGTCATATATTTGGTCATTAATGGTTGCAATCAATGACTAAACCAGTGACTAAATCAATGACTAAATCCATGACTAAATCAATGACTAAATGAATGACTAAATGAATGACTAAATCATTAACTATCGATGACTAAAACAATGACTAAATCATTGACTATCAATGACTAAAGCATTGTCTATCAATGACTAAATCATTGTCTATGAATGACTAAATCAATGACCACTAAGTCAAGCTATTAATGACTAGTGAAATATGACTAGCTATAAGATACTAGAAATTTGCTACTATGAGTCACTGACTCAAAAATAGTCGTTTATAGCCTGATTTTAGTCATTAATTTCTCATTTTCTACTAGTGTAAGGTACATGACCTGAAGAATACAACTATTTTTTTGAGCCTCAATGTTAGTTTGTATCCCCCAAAAAAGGATGCATGCTTACCTTTTATGAATTTACACCCATATGATTGTTGCAAAGTATGACTGGTCTCTCTAGTTTTGGATATGGTTGATAAGGAAATCTGGGCTCAATCCACGCTCAATCAATCACCAAGAACCTTGTCACAACTATAGAAAATGTGCTAAGTGATACAGCTTGGCATGCTCCCGCAAAGGAGCTGTAAAATGGAAATAAAAAAGGTAAAATTATCTATGCTGACATTGTATAGGTAACTAGGTTGCAGTAGCATAGATACCTGCAATGAGGTAGTCAGTTTCATGGCAATTACTATTTATCCATTGTGACATCATATATGAACAAGTGTTAACGTATCTATGCAAAATATAAGGGCATATGGATGGCCTAAGTTGGTTATATAGGAGTATTCTATCATATACATAAAATATTATACCACACATAACCAATAAGACCCAGACCCAAGAAAAAAGATGCAATAGCCGGGGCAAAAAATCAAATCTATTTTATTATTATTGAGGGTTTCCATTTCAGGATTTCTCTCTATGATCGGACAGAAGATAGAATCAATATTTTTCTTTGACATTCAGTGCAATAAATTCATGCTTGCTGGCTTGAATATGAACCAAGAATATGAACAGATCCCTAGAATTCATTTCTCACCCAAAACAAGTTTACTCTATATGCAAATAGCAAGATCTTCTTAGTTAGATGTGGACAAAAATGCATGAGTTAACCCGTGCATAAACAACCAAGAGCCATTGCAAGCTAGAATTGGTTTGGTGGGTGTGCAAATATAGCCATATATCATCGATATACATATGAACATTCATAAAAAATTAAAACATGTCGATATTGCCACGGTTTTTCTGCCATGATAAAAAAAAATGAAGTATGAATCCATGAATGTTCAAAACGTGGAAATATTTCGTGGAAAAATACTCTCAAATGTATTAGTGAATAGATATAAGTTAATATAGGATATATTAAAATAATACCTACATTTACCAAAGCAAAGAATATAAAAAAATTTATAATGCTAAACCTACAAATGGACGATATTGATTCCCCCCCTCAGCGTGTCCATGTTCCCTATAATGTTTTGTGGTTGTTGAGATCAGTATTCGTCTCTTCTTAAATCCCCTACATTGAGTACATGAACAATAACATTTTCCATCACCCCTTCATTTCTTTGCATCCCATAGTTTAGCAAGCAATTGTCAATTGTGTTCATTTGGATCAGGATTATTTCTATTTGACATTTTGTCACAAACTTCGTGAATGAATACTATTGGCAATATTAAAAAATGAAGTTCCATGCATCACAATTTTCTCAAATGGAGGTTTTTCGAAGAATAAAAAATCCTCGCAAACTGTCTATCCAACAAAAGAAAATTTCCCGCAACCTCCCGTTGAAGAATAAAACAATTCCTCAAACCGTCCGTCGAGGAATAAATAATTTCTACAAACCATTCGTCGCTTCTATAGAAAACATGTCGAAATGTTTTAAAAAAATTATATTTATAATTCGACAGTTGTCAAATATCTGACGATATGAACCTATTTACCATTGGAAATATGGGTTTAAATTATTTGAAATATGTCTTTATATTATAATTTCAAAATATATTGCAAAGACGTCGAACATTTGACATGCTATTGTCGGATATCCGATGACTGATCCTCCACGTGTCGTCGCAAATTTGAAATGCGACCATCTCATATCCAACGACTTATCCTCAATGTGCCATCAAAAAACCTACGCTAAGGATGTTGGAAATTCGACATTTAGAAAATAAATCAAAACATATAGTGCTTTTCATAATTTCAATTCGACACATCCATACTTTACCTTGGCGGCCGTCAGATTATTTCATCAGATTTTGGGTTCAAATCCTATTGTGAAATTTGATACAAACTGTGGAAATGTGCTGGAAATCCATGTTTGTCATCAGTCACTGATAACTTTGGTTCAATGTACATCATGTGGAATAGGAAATTGGTCTACCCCTTGAATTCACCTTTTATTATCATCTTGTAATTATAATTTTTTCCTTTGGGATTCTTTTGCATTTGAAAATAGGAAGTTGCATGAATTTGACAATTGTAGAGAACCAAGAATCAATAATAATGGAAGTATGTTTGCGGCATTTTTATTGGAATCTTCTCACAAATAAATTATTCTTTATGAATTTCAATATTGAAATCTAGACTAAAGGTTGTATGACAATTCTTCAATTTCATCTCGGCCTATTCATGTACATATACAATCGCTCTTTTATTTCAATACTTCAGATGCAATGTCGTTATGGAATGATGTTCTTTGGGATCAATGAGTTTCACATCCTATACACCACTTTGATTAGTTTGCTAACTATGGTGGTAATTTCTTCCATCCAGATGGAAATTAGGTATGAGAAATGTTTTTCACCATTGTCAATTAACATGTTCGTTGGCATGTATTCCGATGAAAAATGCATATTCTTCTTTTGAGCTACCATTTTTGTAGAATGCATTTCCTTTTATCTTTTCTATCATTTTCGCACTAAGAGAAGTGAGGGGCATACTACATCCCAATATTTAAGACATTGTAACATTTATCCCATGTCCTCAATTCCTATGTCAACATTTGTTTCTCTCTCACACACTCACACACAACACTAGCGTAGATTCATCTTAACTCTTGGGTTTTTAATATTTGAGAATTTTTCATCTCAAATTTTTTTGGATGATAAAACTCACTATTTTGGTGTGGACCTTCCTTATATGATTCTAATAAAATGTACTAGGTATGAAACACTTATAGACTATATACCTTGATACAACATATAACAGTTTGAAACCTTTGTCTTTTGGGTAAAAAGGTTGTGTCCCCACCTTGATGGTACACCTTAGTCCTATGGGTAAAAGATTTATTCTACCACCTTGACTGGCACATGTTTTTCTTGTTGGTGTAGGCGTTGTTTTGCCACTTTGTCATTACCCCTCTTGTTGACTCTTGATCTTATGTTGACCCTTGATTGGTCCTTATGCTAGAAGCCTCTCATAGTGTGGTACCTTAACCATTTTGTTATGTTTGTTATGGGTGTCAATTCCTTGCAACCCAAAACAACTCATAGCCTACTCAAGAAATTTTATACAAGTCACAATTTAGTCCAACTATCCCGAAGAAGGTCACGTTTCAGTTCAATCAGATCGAAGAAGGTCACATTTCAGTTCAAGCAGATCGAAGAAGGTTACTGCTCATTTCATAAAGCACAAAGAAGGTCACAACCCAACTTAGGAGGTCACGATTGAAACTTGAGTAGACTAATATCTCTATTGCATTGTTTGAGTGTGATAATATGTAAGAAAACCATGGGATTTATATGGGCTAAAAACTGAGATTTGGTTTGTGTGTGGAATGTCATCATTACCTGATATTTTATGGACTGTTGTTTCTGGATCTGCTGCACCAGTAATTCTGATTTTCTTACGGTTCACTTCAAGCATACCCAAACACTCAAACATTGCAGAAGAGATATTAGTCCACTCAAATAGGGTTATGGTTTCTTCCAGAAGCCTCAAACAACTCACAACCTGCTCAAGAAATTCATGGGATTTGTATGGGCTACAAACTGAGCTCTACTTTATGTATTGAATGTCATCATTACCTGATATTTTATGGATTGTTGTTTCTTGGTCACAATTTCAGAATTGAGTGGACTAATATCTCTACTTCAATTTTTAAGTGTCCTAAGATTTAACAAAGCCATGGGATTTGTATGGGATACAAACTTAGATTCGGTTTGCGTGTGGAATGTTATCATTACCTGATATTTTATGGATTGTTGTTTCTGGGTTTGTTTATCTAGTAATTGGGATTTCGTTACAGTTCAATTTAACCAGAACCAAACACTCAAAAAATGTACCATATATCTTAGTCCACTCAAACAGGGTTATGGTTTATTTTAGCATCCCCAAACAATTACGGCCTACTCAAGAAATGCATGGGATTTGTATGGGCTACAAACTGAGCTCTAGTTTGTGTGTGGAATGTCATCATTGCCTGATATTTTATGGAATGTTGTTTCTTGGTATACTACTCCAGTGATTGGGGTTTCCTTGCTTGACGATTGGGTTACCTCGAATGCTACTATAGTTGACCAAACCTCCAGTAATTGAATTTATTCTCTCTCTCTCAAGTATGTCCTTTGTTCCTGTAGTGACTTGTCTCTTAATAAAAAAGATCTTATCTAAAAAAAAGTATTGCTAAGTATAACGAATGTTTCAACTCTCCTAGTGGGTTATCTTATTTGTTTTCTTTGTACTTTGAGTCAAATTTACTATTGTTGTTATTTATTGTCTTTGTATGCTTTTCAACATTAACATAGGGACCTTAGGGAGTGTTAAAGTTGAAAGAGATGGAAATTATTCTTTAAAATATCTTGTCTAGTTATAACAATACTATTTTGTTTCTAGTACCATTTCATTATCATTTTTCATGGTTTATGTTTGTTTGAGATGGTTTGTCATGGTTTATGTTCTTTTCCCTATCAGATATCTGGTTGGCAGTTTCCCAAATTTTTAGTTGCATTGATTCCTATTTTTTAGATTTTTTGGATCCATCTCTCTATGTCAATAAAATTTATCACCTGTTGTTGTTTAAACATTCATGCTAGAACTGCTCCAAGATTAAACATTGGCCATGGATAAAGGAAAAGCACAAGGATGTAACGATTCATATGTTAATAAACTATTAGACTATATTATTTTATCCCTTGTTGAAGCATTACATAAAGTAAGAAGACCATCTTTGATTTTAAAATTTGTAACTTTTCATTATTTATGTAGTCAACAACTTAAATAAATATGATTTATTTGCCTTTAAATAACATGCATTTTCACTCGATTCGAGCTAACATAGTTTATTTTTCTTACCAAGAACCGGAAACATAGGTCCTTACAAATATGTTAACTTAAATAAACGAATGCATTCAGGTGATTACCCAAATTGGAGAATTCCTTGGAACACTCTTAAAATGGTTCAAATCATCGTTTTTATCCTATTTTGATGAACTTATTTCCTTCATCACTCCGATGCTAGTAAGAATACACATGTGACATTGAAATAAATGCTTTTTTATTCATGTTATTATAAAGATATGCATTATGCTACAACTAGTTGTTTTATATGTAATCAGTTATAAATCAAACAACACTATTGGTACCTTATGATCTACTACTACCAAATTGTGGGGTGTATTTTGAAGGCTTGTTGTTTCTTCCTTCTACATATTTTGCAGGGAAAATACCAGACTAAAGAAGAGAGACATTTGGAAATCTACATTTTTTATGATGTTGTAAAATAGTGCGGTCTGGCTGCTACAAAGTAATTTACCAAAACTTGCTAGATGTAAGGATATGGATTAGTAATTTTTCTTCTTATATAGAATAATCATTGATTTTATATTTTTTTTGGGACATGTATTATGACAAAAAAATTCCATTCCTTCTTGAATCTTGCACAGATCAAGATGCTAATATCAGACAGGTAATGCAATTGTCCTAGTTGTGCATTTTCATTTTTAGGTGGAATCTATCGGTTTTCTTATTATTCTGCATTTGTTTTATTAATTATGTTTCTATATACTCAACACTTTATGGAATTTGAGTGTGTGTTGAACATGGAGTCTCAAAAACAAAACCCCTAGTTGGAGGTAGAGTTGTGTAACATGATATAATTATTGTGTTAAGTATTTCCAATTTTCCATCCTGATTGTGTTATTGATTCATTTGGTTTATTGACAACATAAACTCTATCAAATTTGATTGATGTAATTAGTCATCGACCAACTCTTCTTCCTGAGTATAATGAAGATAGAAAATGCAATCTATGCACTTGCAAATATTTGTAAACATCAAAGAGATTGCATTAATGCATTCGAGGTATACATAATTTTCTTATTTAATATTTCCTTATTAAGGAATTGGTTCCACATTAATATGAATACTATGTGTGGGGAATGAAGTTATTTGATTTGATATATATTATGATATACAATGAATTTTATTTTGTTTTATGAACCTTTTCTTTTATGGTCACAAGATCAGTAAGTGAGAACCTTTTTTTTTCAGAAATGGTATTATTATAGATTTTGAGAATTATTCTATGTGCACATCCCTTGAAATCCAATCAACTGTATAAAGTTTTAAACTATGAAGGTTGTATGAATAGAATAGTCATTTTTAACTAGTGACTAAGTTTGTCTTATTTATAGAAAGATAAAGAGTTCAACTACTACAACTAGAAACTTCAAGGGTATGAGCTCAATGGAAGAGCACCTACCTTACGGAAAGGAAATTGGTGTCTTTATTTCTCCATGCCCTATCTACAGAAATCAATGAATATTTGCATATAAAATGACTAAATTAGTGACCAAAAAAGAGAGATAAGTGACCAACAAATGGGAAATAAGTGACCAAACAAATGGCCAAAATTGACATATAAATGACCAAATGACAGTTTTGGTGACTAATTTTCGGTCTCTTGTCAGTAAACACATGACCAGATTATTAACCAAACATATGACCAGATTAATGAACAAATATGTGACCAAATTAATGACCAACTGACAAACTATAAATGACTAAACTATATATGACTATATTTTTGGTCGCGTGATAAGAGAATGAAAATTAGCCACCAACGATTGCCAAATCAAAAGTGGTCATTTACAGACAGATTTTGGACATTTTTTTGGTCACTTATCTCTCATTATTTACTAGTGAATGGAATCCACCCCCCATGATACAATGTGTCATCAATAATAAGGTAGTTCTTAGAATTGTGATGTAGGTTCCATCGTTCGTCCCTCAATAGGTGAGAGGGAACATTCAAAGTCTGCAGATAGATGATAATATCACCATACCAAGGGTAAATAGTTAAAATGAGGAAAATATGCTCATCCATGAACAAATCCTCGTGAATATGGTCTTCCTCCCGACTAGGGATATTGGATATGACCTCCATAAAGATCAATGAATTCTTCTACTTTTTCCAAACAAACTTGAGGTCAAACTGTTGTGAAATGAAAATCCATTTATTATACTCCCCCCCTAATAATTTGTATTATCAAGGAAAGCTAAAATGGATTTTTGTGAGGTACAATGGTAGTATACGAAGCAAGATATAATGTCTCAACTACTGGAATGCATGAACAATTGCTAATACTAACTTCTCTACATGACTACATATAAGTTCAACATCAATGAGATTTCTACTAAGATAATAGATAATGTGCTCCTGGAGCTCATCATCTGCTTGAACCAGAACCATATGAATCGTCTCTTGAGACACGACCACATATAACAAGAAGTCACATATATAGTCAGGTGGACTCAGGGTAGGAATTTCAAATGGTGGAAACCCATCAAAATTGCCGGTAACAATCAAAATTTGAAATTTTTTCTATATTCTAAGCCAAATTTTGATGGTCTCCGTCAAATCTTAGTTGTATTTGACAGGTAAATTGGCCCATGACAGGAATTTACCCATCAAATTCCATCCCTGGGTGGAGTAAGCACGGGGTTCGATGTAAATTCTCTCTTAAGGGCGTCGAAGGACTCCTAGGCTCACTCAGCCAATATGAACAGAGTCCACTTCTTCAATAATCGCATAAACCCCTTAGTCAAATTGGCATAATTGACAACTAATCAACGCAAAAAATTGTCAATCCCTTAGAGAATCCGAAGATGTTAAATTATGCATGGGGGAGAAAACTAAAGTATTGCCTCAACCTTTAGCAGATTGACCCTCATCCCCTCCTTCGATACAATGAATCCCAACAAACCACCCACTTTCACACAAAATATGCATTTATGAGGATTTAATTGAATTTTGTACCAGTGACATATTTCAAAAACCAAATGCAAATGATTTGGATGATCCACCCTCAAATGAGAGTGAGCAGCTAATTCATCCAAATAAACTTCGATAATACGCTTGAGGTTGTTGAAATAAAATTTCATATCCCATTGAAAAGTGGCTTTGGCATTTTTCAGGGTGAAAGGAATTTTTTCGGTATGCAAAGGTACCCCAAGGAAAAATAAATGAAGTCTGATGTTGTTCCTCAGGTTTAATATATATTTGGCTATACCCTGAAAATACATCCATGAATGAGAAAACTTCACTCCCCGCACACTCATCCAAAATATGATTAATGAATGGTGTGGGGAAAATATATTTTCAGACAAGATCGATTTAGGTCTCAAAAATCAATGCATACTCAGATGATTCCTTGCTTCTTATCTACGAGAATAGGATTGGAAAACCATTTGATCAAGGGAACCGAATCAATGAAACAAACTTTGAGCATCTTCTCTATATCATCCTTAATGACGAGCGCTTTGGGAGGGTTCATTGCGCGTAGGAATTTCCGAACAAGTTTAGCATTAAGACATGTTTTGATCTCATATTCAACAATGTGAGGGTCAATTCCTAGAATTTATTCATATGAACAAGAAAATATTTCATGAAACTCTTTAAAAATATCAATGTATCTCTTTAATTTTTCAGGAGAAGAGTCTGCATCGATGTACAAATTCTCCAATTTTCCAGGAAAATGATAAATTTTGATCAAAATCGTAGGAGACAAGCTCTCCATGTTCCCTTAGACATATATACCATGAGTGCCTAATGGGACCACATGGTGACCACCAGTCTCACTTAAGGTCATCCTAAAGACATCATGCTCGACCCATTCAAGATTTGGTATAAAGTAAGAGCGATGATGCAACTCCTCCCAAGGCCGTTATGGACCATTCATGGCCTTGAGAATCAATTCATCTAAAGGAAAAATATCATCGAGGCAATCATGCGAGCATAAAGACATAACCACCCAAATAGGAAGTACAAGGAGATCCTCCTCCTCTGTCCACTAAGAGGAAGGACCAGGGTCTATAGCAGGATCAAGTCCAACTTTATACACAACCTCTGCTACATATAATGGCATTCTCGTCATAGTACGTCTAGAATCTTCATTTGAAGTGCTCGAAGAAGGAAGAGTCCATGGGTCATCCATATACACATTTCAAAATGGGACCGAACTCATAGGTGACAAATTAATACTAGGGTTAGAGATAATAACTAGAATTGGTATCGAAATATTAAAATTTCCCACTAACAATGGATACATTCTGACACCAACATTCTTAGTTTCTTGCTGAGATTTATCAATAACCGAGATAGTGAATCCCAAAAATGGAAAGGAACAAAAATTATCAAAATACATTTGGTCGATCATCACAATCAAATCCTTAAAATATAAGCATACTACATGAAATACTGATGATATGATCGCTTTCATAGCGTAAATCTAGTTTGACCCAATAAAATAATGTAGTCAAGGGTCGCACTAATCACCTCAACCTATATTGACACGGTATTCCCTACCAGCTAGACCTAAAAAGGAGGACTAATTCCATGCGGCTGAAATGATATTCCATCAAAGGCAGTCAACATGGTCATTGATTTTGATAACATGGGAGAGCCAAGGCCTTTCCAACAATCGAGGAACATCATGAAGGCTGCAGCGCCTTCATCAATAAATTTTTTTTAATGGTGTTGTTGAGACACTCCACATGGACTAGAAAGGACACATGGTAAGGAAAGCAAGGCTGGACCTCGTGAGTTTAAAATATAACTATGGTGGAGTCACTAGGATCAAATACGCCCAGAGTAGACAATAAGTCTCTTCATTGTGAAGAAGAATCCTGAATAAATTCCATGGCTAGAATTGCACATGGATTCTAGCCCAAATATTCAATAATAGAGTAATCTTTGGAGGCTACGGAATTAGGATTATGTCCCAAACACTTGGGGAATCCCTTAGGCATGCGAGGTCTCACTTTAGTCATATCAATCTACATCGAAATTTTAGATGATGTATGTTGTTTCCCGATGTTAGGTTGTAACAAACCATAATATTTCAAGAGAGTGAAAACATTAACGACAAACATTATGTTTATGCAACCATGTCCACCTTTAGTCATCGATGGTTTTTGATACCCACAAAAACTGCTTCCAGTTTCCATGGTCCTCGAAGCCATGTTTTGATTATGAGGTAAAGGATCAGTCAACATAGTTGGGCTCTATGCAATGTACTTTGAGGTATCCTCAATAGAGGGAACACATAAGTCAGATGTTCTACCCCACAAATCTTGCAATGGATTTTAACATTTAGTTTAGGCTTCTTGTCCCCCGCAGCATTATCTGTATTCTTGTCATGATTCTGATTCTCCTTTCTATTCCCACCCCATTTATTATTTCTTCGATTTCTTCTATTTCATTCTAGTTGTTGGATACCCTTCTGAATTGACAGCTACATTAAGTGTACATCCATCAACTAGGTGGAAGCGGATAAGGTAGAATCATGTATGGTCACAAACTGATTAATAGCAAAATTTCACATTTGATGTGTAGCCTAGTCTACGAACTTGGCACTTGCATAGCTAACAATACCATCGGCATGTGGACCAGGTTTGAACTTAGGATCAAAGTTTGAACATGGAACATTAGGGATAATCTCGTATACAATCCTAGAATGAGCATAAATCAAATCCAAATGATGAGATCTAAATATAGCATGTTCCTCATTACACACTAGTGTCGAAACATCTTTAGTGATATAAGGTAATAAATATTTGAGGAACTAATATCTGTAAGTTTGCGATGAGAAGAGACGGCTCTCCCGCGACTAGGGCCAAACCCTAGCTGCCCTGCGTCTCCTCCAGGCTTCGTGCAGGCCCGCTGAAGCTGCCTTGCCCGGGTTCCCCGTTGCGTTTTGGAGCAGCGTTTGAAGCTGCGTCTTCTACCTTTCTTCTTCGCCGTGGTCATGCATTTTTCTCCCTCCAGTGGTCGGGCCATGGATCCATTGGAGGCTTTCAAAGTTCTTGTTAGATGTGCAGGCCCTAGGGCAAAGGCCGCCCCTCCTGCCAAGTTTGTTAAAAAGATGGAAGAGATCCCTTCTCTGGAGCTCTCCCCTTCTGATCCGTGCCGCATGGCCCTTATGCTCTTAGAAAAATCCCTCATTGGCAAGTTCACTGGTCTGTGGCCCAATCCCAAAGCAGTGGATCAATGGATAGCAGAACGTTGGATCTCCCTGGTGCCCTCCCATATCTCTTTATGTGCTGCAGGAAGAGGGTATTTTTTGTTTACCTTTGAGAACAAAGAAGAGCGGGATCTGATCTTCAGATCTAGACCATACTTCATGGGATCGAGGGGGCTGTTCTTAGCTCCTTGGTCTCTGGACTTCAATCATGAAGCAGAGATCACCGCTGCCCCGGTTTGGGTCTAGCTCCCCCATCTTCCTCTTCATCTTTGAAGGAAAAGCTCCCTTGCTGATATAGGAAACAAGCTCGGCCATTTCCTGGATAGCGCGGAGCCTAAAGGGGACCAATACACCTGTGCACGCATCTGTGTAGAGGTCAATCTCGAGAAAGGGCTCCCGGAAGCCCTTCAACTCACCTTGGGCGACTGGAGTCACATCCAAGAGCTGGACTATGAGCATATTCCCTTCAAATGCCTCCGTTGCCATGTTTTCGGTCATTTCACGAAAAGCTGCCCCAAAGCCGCGGTGACGGTGGCTCCTCCTCTGGCCAATGGGGCAGACTTCCAGCCAGTTGCTAATAGATGAAGGGCTCCCCAGAGAAAGGACTCCAAATCATAGGTGCCCACCGCAGAAGAATCTACCCCAGCTAATAAAAATAGATTTGAAGCCCTTTAAGAATTCGATGACCAGGATCCAGAAGCAGTAGTAGCGATTGAAGAGATGTTGGAGCCAGGTCCAGGTTAGGAAACTGAAGCTCCAGCAGTAGAAGAGGTTCCAGAAGTGCGTTCCCCCCTTGGTTCCGCGGAAGACCCCATGCCTGAGACCCTTGGTTTGAAGAAAGATCCCATCATTTTGGGTGGCGAGACCTCTGCCCAGGTAGGGCTGGCATCCTTGGTCCCTTCAACAGAGGAAACCTCCGACTCTGAAGATTTTTCAGCTCCTTCTCCTCCCCTCACCAAAGGACGCAAGACGAATAAAGAACGTAGAGAAAAGGAAGCAGCCTCAAACATCAGCGCGGGCTCTCAGAAGAAACTGGATCCTTTCATTAAGGGACACTCCTCTCTGCCGGTTTAATGCTTTGTTTCTGTATTCTTCTCTGCTCACAATTTGTGAGAGTATACTCTTGTAAGCAGTACTTTTCTCAAAATAGCTTCAGGAACATTTGGGATTCATTTCTCAAAGCACTTTTAAGAAGGCTGACTTTTTTAATCGAGGCCATCAGCCTTCTTTCTCAGAATTCCTCCTTGTACGCCTGGCTGGGCTACAGCCTTTTTTAAAATTTATTAAAAATTTTCAGTTTCTGTTAAAAATAAATAAATATTTGAGGAACCACTCCAATAAAAACTTGGGTAGGTGAATGTTGGCCTTAATCGACCTCTTTCATCAATGCCACTCTTGAATGTGATTAGAAATATGTGTGGCTTTATCCTACCAAAATTTCAACAAGAGATCAGTTTTGACATTGTAACATACTGGAAATTGAAATTTGTTCATAAAGGTCATGGCTAAGGCGTTAAACATTCTACAGGTTCCCTCAAGCAGTTCTATATACCATTTTGTAGTAGAACCCGTGAGGGTGAATTGAAATATCCATAACCAAATAGAGTCATGGTTCAATGAGTTCAAAGAGAACCATAGGTGGAAAGTAGTGACATGATCTCCAGGTTCCTCACCATTATTTGCTTCAAACTTCAGAATGTCTGAGGGAATTTTAGTAGAAACAAGCATCGACATCATATCATGACACACCAAATCGTTGATCAACTTTGAAAGGTCAGGTAAGTTTAAAGTAACCAAAAAAGAGATCCTAGGTTGTTCCATAGGATTCCATTTCCACTAAATAGGTTGGTTCACATAGGGCTTATTGTGACACAGGCCATATCCTTGACCAGTCATATAATAACCCCCTCCCATATGCCCCACATAAGGCTACACAAGGATTTGATGGTTAGGTATTTTTTTATAAGGAGGTGACATATAACCATAATTATAAGACTGATAGGTTGGTTTCCCCCAGACATATAACGAGGTATATGTCCTCTGGACATGAAAACATTGGCTGATAAAGGGACAACATAGTTAAATGGAGCACTACTTCCCAAGGGACCATGCGGGACATAAGGAGGATGTGACATGAGAAAGGAATTTGAAGGAATGGGAATGGTCAACGATGGGACATAAGAAAAAATGTAAGAAGTGGCCCCAATATTCACACATCCACTATCACCCCCAAGGGAGTGAACCCTAGTGTCAAGACTAGATAAAGGGAGAGAACCCCCACCAGAAATGGAGTGTAAGGTGCAATATTACAACTCCCAAACCGATGAGCAAGGAAAGGAGCACTAGTACCCCCAAGTCCAACATGAGAATCTGTACCAAGACCGATAGTGTATGATAGCATAGATTTAGTGAAATAGGACATGATGAATGTAAACATACTTGTGCTAGAGGGATTAGATTGAGTCTTAGTACTCAACCTCTACGAGGAAAACATCCCATAGGAAGCTGTAAAATTTGACAGTTGAGGTCGTGTAGTATCGGAAGTACCAGCTACCAAAGGGTCGGCATAAGCCAAATTTCTAGGTATTGATATGGTTCCTCCCCCCATTCTAGATGACGGAGATAAAGGGAAATCAAGTTTTTCAAATGTAGTAGTCATAATGAGAATCGTGTGTGAATCAAAGTGCACTAAAGGTTTCCTAGAATGTCTAGTTCTCTTTCGAGGAGAAGGAGAAGGATTCCAAGGAAATAATCCCAATAAGGGTTGAGAATAGTGAGGTGCCGAAAATCAATCCACAATGACTCAAAAGAACAAATAATCAACTAAATATGATACCTAAATCCAACTAGCGTAGAAACAACACACCCCTAAGAAAACTAAGTCAGATGCAAACAAGCAGAGATGGAGGATAAGTGAGATCCTGAGTGTAGCAGGTACGTCTTTCCTAGGAAAGGCCTAAGAATATGATACACTACAAGCAAAGATGTGTAACCAATTATAGTTTCCCTTAGCTTCAACACATATAGCGACTGTGTTGTCCAACCCCTACATGGCCATGACACTCACAAAATAACCTTTACAAGCACCCCTACGATACCTAGGTAAGGAATCTAAGGTCACCCCAATATAACCAATGCTCAAGAGGACAGTTGCAGGCTTGATCTACCATATGTGTAGGGTAACATATCCTGGCACTTGAAAACAACAAAGGTACCTCAAAAACCCCAGATATGAGTAAGATCCTAGAAATATCTTTGGCACTCAATAAAAAGTGGTAAGGTGATATCCCCACCAAAAACGTGTGCGTTTCCTCGTGCTTAACTCTTGTGTAAGAGGAGCCTCCTGAGAACTCTAATCATAAAAATCATTTCAGTTCTCACTTGGACATACACCTAGTTGTTTTGTTTCATATTCTTGGAAATATTTACTCATGACACCCTATTGTAAGACTCTACAATCCTAATCTTGTTTGTGCACCCCTATCAAATCAAAATGTGTAATTAATTTTATTTTAAGCATTAATTTTAAGGATATGATTAATCAAGTTTAATGAGCATGCAACTAGCGAGGTTATTGTCATGTCACCAATTAAATAATTTCCAAATAAGACTACCTACAAATAATGTTCCACCAACCTACTAGTTCCCTAGGTTGATATGGAGACAATTTTTGTAATAAGGGGCTATGCGACCCAAAAGGACTTTATTTTACCATATTCAGATTTAAATGGGTCACATAGATTATAAATGCTAAAAAAATAACATGACATGGGATGATGAAGACACTTGGAATCTTGTGGAGCCTTTGCATGACTAGATTTCCCATACACTTAGCATAATCTTCATCCAAATTCGAACACATGGGTAATGTAACGTTATTGGAAGGTGATGTGGTGTCAAATATCATATAATGAGCCAATTAATTCAAATAGGTAAAGGAGAGTAACTCCCATGTAAGAGGAAGAAACTAGAACACAAGGTGTGCCACTTGAAAGGAGATTCCATGCACTTTGACAACAAATGACGAAATATTCTATGACAAGTATGATAGATGCAGACCTAATTGCAGACATATGACAAATATACATGACATATTTAAAAATAGCAACCAAGAGGTCGAATTTGGGAGCTAGAGGCATCCATTCGAATTGGGGAAAGAATTGGTGCATGAAGAGGAAGACAAGTCTCATGAGAGTTACTAAACCACTACGATGAGTTGGAGGAATCCCATGTGTTAGTGCCAGAAATTGTTCCCAGGATTCGAAAGAACAAGCCAACACAATCTCAATAAGCACAATTAATTAAAAAAGGTTTTTCTAGGCTTTTGGTTGTAAATTTTGTAGACAAGAGGGAAGAAACTTCAGTGAAACCAAAGCAAACACTAAATCATGAGCATTTGAAGGACTGAGATGCATAATATATACAACATAAACCAAACACAATAATCATAGTACTGAGTTCCACCAACAATTAACAAGCATTTCATGCATAAAAACCTTAAACATGAAATG
Organism: Pseudotsuga menziesii; assembly: GCA_001517045.1. Classification (NCBI taxonomy): domain Eukaryota; kingdom Viridiplantae; phylum Streptophyta; class Pinopsida; order Pinales; family Pinaceae; genus Pseudotsuga; species Pseudotsuga menziesii. Next base: position 88,936 of record LPNX010906685.1, on the reverse strand, counting down.
AATATACTAACTAAGTGATTAACAAAAATTAGAAATGAAACCAGCCAATAGTCTAAAAAGGGCTTATAGTTGCATATATTTCATAATTCAGTCATCAAAAACACATAATAGTTTTTACACTTAGCTCGTAAACCACAGCTTGATAGCCTCCCCTTGCAACAAAAATCGAGCCCTTGGTCCTTTCCCAGACTTACATTTATCTTGTAATTCCTTCAAAAACAGTTACATAACTGAACCAAAACTACTTTTAGGTCATCTATCGAATTGTTCAATATAAACTATCATTATACAAAAATGAAATAACTTTTTCAAACTAACTAATAACTGCTCTCCTTAAATTACTTTACAAATATTTTGTTTCCTCTACTAAAAGAGCAATTCCCTCTAAAGCCTGATCTTTCTTTCTGGCCTTTTGGTGATCTGCTTCCAAATCTACAAATCTTTTTGTCAGCTTCTAATTTTGTTGTGTCAATTCTTCAATAGTTTGTTTTAGTTCTATAAACTGGATCTCTATATGTCCTTTTCTTTTAATAGCCTTGTAACACCCCATTTTGACATTTCTACCTGAACTACTATTATATGTTGTATTTGTTTGATTGTGAGACCTCGTCAGTTTGACGACACTATGGACATATGGTTCTATTATTTTGCAGATATATATATGTGTGTGTGTGATGATAGTATTATGGTCAGTAGTCATGTTTAGATATGTATCATGTGTTAATTATGTCAAATATATGGAAATTACTGAATAATGGGTATGTGGATACCGTTACAGATATATGTTGAAATAATGAATGTTATGCCAGGTGCATGGCGAATGAATGAGTTTATTGTTGTCATGTTATGATGAGATATATGTGTACATATCGAGGATTATGCACGATATCCTATATTGTATGTCGAGGACTGACTTACAGGTTAAAGCGGCTAAGTGATAGCTGGATCCTACGAGGTGGGAGGACCTCGGGGACATGGACTTCTAAATATAAAATGGTATGCGAATGATACA
>LPNX010906685.1:34857-78893 GCA_001517045.1 Pseudotsuga menziesii | reverse complement strand
AGAGAGTTCATGCATTGGTTGCTGGCACATCAAGCTCACCTAGTTTCATCATTGATTCTGGAGCTTCAAGACATATGGTTTAGACCAAGGAGGCATTCAACCCACTTGAAATGTCGAAAGGTCCACCAATAGTACTAGAAGATGACTCTCTCATGAAAATTTTGGGAAAAGGGAGGATTGATATTGACCATGGTAATTTCAGCAATGCATTGTATGTTCCAAGTCTTGTCTCTATCCTCTTATCAGTGTATCAGATGACCCACACAGGGTCTCCAAAGAAGGTCATATTATCCCTTGATTAAGTTGAGATCATAGAGATCTCAAGTGGTAAAGTCATTGAAAAAGGAGTTGCAAATCACACTTTGAAGGTATACATGTTATCACACTTCCTACCTTACTCAAACCCCTCTACTCTTCTGATTCATGATAATGAGGCAAGCAAGCTTTGGCATGAAATATTTGTCCACCTAAATTACAAGTATCTTTCTGATCTTAGTGAAAAAGAAATGGTCATAGGGTTACCAAAGATTAATTTTTCCAAAGGAGTCTGTCAAGGTTGCATCCTAGGAAAACACCCAGAGCATAAATTTGAGAAAGCTAGTCATGAGAGAACCTCTACACCTCTTGAGTTGATCCACAGTGATGTTTCTGGACCATTTCCTCATATGTCAATGAGTCAGGCCAAATATGCATTGACATTCATAGATGAATTTTCCAGGTATTGCTGGGTTTACTTCCTGAAACACAAGTCTGAAGTTTTTGGCCTCTTCAAAGTCTTTAAGGCTTTGGTTGAAAACCAGTCTGGGAGGAAACTCAAGGTCCTCAGATCTGACAATGGTGGTGAGTATGTCAAGTCTGAGTTCATTCAATATTATGTAGATGCAGGTATTCAGATGCAGCATTCTATCCCTTACACACCACAGTAGAATGGTGTTGCTGAGAGGAAGAACAGATCACTGAAAGAGATGGCAACATGCATGATGGAGGCTAAGACTTTTCCACCAAAGTTTTGGGCTGAAGCTATAAATAGTGCAGCCTATATCCAGAATAGGGTGCCTCATAAACAGCTTGATGGTATGACTCCTTTCGAAGCATGGAGTGGGCACAAGCCAGATGTGACCCATTTCAGGATTTTTGGCTCAAGAGCTTGGGCTAGAATTCCAACAGAAAAGAGGAAGGCTTTGCAGCTCCAAAGCCAAGAGTGTCTATTTGTTGGGTACTCTAATTATTCAAAAGGGTACAATATGATCAATTTTATCACAAACAAATCCTTCATTGAAAGGTGTGTTCAGTTTCAAGAAGAGCCCCTAGCAGCAGTGGAAGTTGGAGAATCCTCTTCACCACCAGAACCTCTGAATGTAAGTGAAGAGATAGTTGAACATGATGATTCTAATATGTGTGATAATTATGATTTAATTGCATATCCTAACATTCCTACAATACTAAAATGGGCATCCAAGACCATTCATGCAGCTGGAGAAGTAGCTGGAAATCCTAATGATCCTGGGAGGACTAGATCTCAGTTTGAGAGTGCTCTATGCATGAAAGATCCTATGTTTACAGAGAAATTCTATCTGATGGTTAAATCATACCCACAGACATATGAAGATGCAGCAAATGATCCAATATGGAAAACAGCCATGGAAGAAGAGTTCAGCTCACTCCAGAAGAGCAACACTTGGGAGATGGTTGATCTTCCCCCAGGGAAGAAGCTAGTTCAGTTTAAGTGGGTGTACAAAACCAAATTTTCTGCTGATGGTTCACCTCTGAAGTACAAGGCCATATTGGTATCCAAGGGCTACTCACAGGTACATGGCATAGACTACAATGAGACCTTTGCCATTACAGCTTCAAAGCAGTGGGAGGTACACCACATGGATGTGAAGTGTGCTTTCCTAAATAGAGATCTCACTGAAGAGATTTACATGCAGCAGCATCAAGTATTTTCTACTAACCCATCTCTTGTGTGCAGGCTAAAGAAGTCATTGTATGGGCTTAAGCAATCCCCAAGGGCTTGGTATGCCAAGATTGATAGCTTTCTACTATCACTGAATTTTGTTCGATGCAAGTCAGATCCAAATGTCTATTTGAATCTGATTCATGGTTCATTAATGCTCATTGTTTTGTATGTTTATGAAATTCTCATTACAGGAAGCTCAAAGGATGAAAATGCCTCCTTGAAGGATGCAATGAACCATGCCTTCTCAATGACAGATTTGGGCTTATTGAGCCAATTCTTGGGGCTCTAGATTGCTCAAACCAAAGAAGGAATCAAAGTACATCAGTCCAAGTATGCATTGGATTTTCTGAACAAATTCAATATGAAGGATTTCAATCCAAGCAAGACTCCTTTCCTTTCAGGAGTTAAGCTTGAAGAAGCTGATTCTTCACCTATGGTAAACAATACACTATATAGGCAATTGATTAGATGTTTGTTGTATCTTACACATACTAGACCTGATATTTATTATGCAATAAGTGTGGCTTCAAGATACATGGATCAGCCTCATGAGATCCATTGGAGAGCAACCAAAAGGATCCTTAACTTTGTTCAGGGAACAAGGACTCATGGGATCTTCTACAAAGCTAAATCTGATCTTGATTTGATTGGGTTTACTGACAATGATTGGGCAGGTGACAACACAGATCGAAAGTCAACATCAGGATATGTTTTCATGCTTGCAGAAGGGCCAATTAGTTGGTCAAGCAAGAAACAGAGTGCCATTGCACTCTCATCTACAGAAGCAGAGTACAGAGGAGTGATATTTTAGTTGTCTTCTAATTTCTCCAGAGATGATGAATCTTCAATTACTGTAATCTTCTTTTCAACTAGTTTAAGGTTTAACAAATTCTTCATATTTAACCTGAGTTTTTTCTTTGGCCTTGTCTTGGGCCTCCAAACTGCTCCAACCTCTCCTAACATTTTCAAAACTTTCCCTTGATGTGTAATTGAAGCTAGTTCAACAAATTTCATTTTCTTCTTTTGTGGCACTGTCTCTTCTTTAGAATGGGTATGTATCTCATGTTTAGAATGAACCCTAGCTTTATTAGTGGTATGAAACCTAGATTCATTGGATGAAGATCTTTCCTCTTCTTCAGAGATTATTGTAATCGGGACTTGTTCCTATTTCTTCACATCTTCATTTACAATTTGGTTGAGTTCTTCAGGAGAAGCATCTTCTACAGGATCAACTTCCTTCACCTCTAAATTTGAAACTTTGTTTTCTTCAACATTAATTTGTTGTTTAACTTCAATGTTTTCATCTTCTTGATTCAAATATTTTCCTGGTTCACCACCTTCTTCATGCTTGACTGTGAATTTATTTTTAAGTTTCTTGATCAAATTCTGACCTTTATCTAACTGTCTCTTCTAAGACTGCTCTTCCTTCTCTGTTTGGAAACCAGAACAAAATAGGAAATATCCCATGTCTTCTCTCTTTTCTGAAGTACAGTGCTTATGACCAGTTTTACAAGCCCATGATGAAATACTGATTTTTTGGTGTGATCCTGATGTTCTTTCACCCTGCTATACATCTTTTGTAAACTTTTCAAGAAGAAGAATGGGAGATTCATTTTGGATTCATGACTGAGATGTTGAAGGAATCTAAAATCATACTTAAAAACAAAAGCAAATCTCCCTTCACAAGTGATATAGCTTTGTAGGATTTTGATAGGCTCTATCCATTCTGGTTTAAAGTTTTGAATAGGGACTCCCTTTCCCCAATCTACTACTACATCTAGAAGTAGATACTTTTGAGCATCAAAAGTGAAAGGCACTTTTTTAAATCAGTATTCACCCTCATCTAAAATCCATGTAGCTTCTGCTAACATTTCCCTGGTCAGTTTAAACTTCAAAGTATCAAAAGACACCATATCCTTATTCAACCATTGAGCGAATTTATAAGAGACTTCTAAGTGATAACCTGCAATCCTTTCAAAAAACACTAACCACCCTACCTCTGAAAATAGTTTTCCACAATCTGGAAAAGATTGAACCCATCTCATGTCTTAAGGTTCTACTCTATTAGTCTTACGACTTCTTTTCATTTTTAACAATTGTCAAATACCTTCTGTCAATAAAACAAACTCAAAATCCCTTCAAGTCTTGACAATCTAACAAACAATATTGTACTGGGAAACCTAAAACCCAAAACTGAACTCTCTCATTTAAACTAATAAATGATTTAATTACATTGACAGAGAATTCATCATTTAGTATGAATTAGGTTTATAAACTAATAATCTTCAGTCAATTCTGTCATTAGTCCTCTGCTTAGAAAAAACCCAAATTCATGAACTCTGGTAACGATTCGCAGCCTACCTGTCAAAGTGATGAATCTAGGTGCTAGAATCATGTTTTCTTTACTGTCAGGTGTCCAATCACATTCCTCAATCTTCTCTGACCACTTCGATAACTCCAAACAACCCCTCCTCAAAGCCCTATTTTTACGCCCTATTTCAAAATTTGATTACACACTACTGATTCTTCACCACAAACTTCATCTTCTTTGCATGCACTTCAGGGGATACAAGATTCAAGGCGCATTTATCTCATTATGTTTAACCACCATTATTCCATCACTCTGCAACAGACCACCGTGACTCCCCCTCATGATGATTTGCTTGGCATATTCACACCTGTCACAATGATCATTCTAGAGGAAACAAATATCAAATCCATCAAACCAGTATGAATGACATCTCATGTGTGAGAATTTCAAAAAATCTGACCCAAAAATGATGATTTTTGAATTGCGTGACTTTCTTGTAGTGCATGTGTGCAATTTTTCCAAGCTTGCGCTACAAGAAAGTCTACTTTAATGATTTTCAAAAATATAACTCATGATAATGGTTTAACCTTGGTTAAAGAACCTTAATCAAGATTTATGCTATTTTTTAAGACCTTTTAATCCATATAATCATTCTATAAGCCCTCTAACTATGAATTGTAATAAATCAAAGCAAAATTTGAAAATTAAAACTAAGAAATCATATAAACATGAAAATTAAAGGAAAAAGATTCAAACTATCCTAAGAAACAAAATTTTCTAGGAGAAATGACCAAAACCAAATTTCAAAACATAAACAGATGTATTAAAACTGGAAAACAAAAACAGGATCTAACACCATGGAGGGAAATTAAAATTTAGGAGGCCTCATCAATTTAATAAAAGTATTTGATGAGGAATAATAATGGATTTTGATCATTTTTTTAATTGACCTTTGTCATTTTGGAGAGATTTTGCTTGTCCATTTCATAGTGAGTGTTCACTCTTCCTTATTGTGAACCAATTTTGAAGGATTTGGATTCCTTTCCAAGTTTGTTGATGGAAGGTCCATTCATACCTATAATTGGATATTAATTAAGGAGTTTTAGTTTTAGTTTTAAGGACCATACATTTTAATTCTCATCTATTCCTTTATTCTCTCATTCCTTCTTCTTCATTCCCGCACACTCTCATGTTGAGGGTGCACTTGTTGGAATGGTGCTTGCACATTTCTCAACATATTTGGTGTGCAATATGTGAAATATGATGTATGGATCTGTAATCTCATGTCCATATTCTCTGTAAGTATAAATATCAGAAATACATGTATGAAAGTCTTGCATTCCCATGCTCTTGAATGATTAGTTTTCATTCATTTGGATTCCATTTTGGAAAGAGTTGCATAAAATATTGTATGAGGACATCTCCATGAGTTCGATTATGATGGGGAAGAATTATATAATTCATGGATATGTACTCTTATGTCCATATTCTTTGTAAGTTAAAATTTCAGAAATCTATGTGTGAAAGGCTTACATTCCCATGAGTTTTAATGACTAGTTTTCATGTGTTTGGATTCCATTTTGAAGGATTTACATATCCTATATGTATTAAAGAATTTATATGATGTTAAATTCTATTGAGGAATCAATTTATATTCTGTATATGGTCTCCATTCCCCCCTAAGTAATTTTACTGAAAGTTATCATACAAATGTTGTACTTTATAACCAGATTGAAGAAATAATACACATGATTAATTATATACCATGATGTATTATATTAATCCCCATATACTATTCTCAAATTTTGGAGTTTTGTACTGCATTTGGTGGGCCAAAAGTGTCATCTATCTTTTGGGGTTTTAACAGGGGTTTCTTAGTGTTTTTTTCCTTCTTTCCATATGTCCAAAATCAAGTTACAGAATCAATTGTAAAGTGTATGGGAATTAATATTATTAATTAGTATGTCCTAATACCCCTCAATCTCTTCCATATATAATTTGAATTCATTTGGGTCAACTTGGGTCTCACTAGTCTAAAGCTGGAAATTGGCCAAAGTTGTGAAAATTTGAGTAACATGTAAAACTTAATTTCTGATTCAAACATTGAGTGTATAGGGTATTTCAGTATTTTTAAATCAAATTTTATCCCTCCATAATAATTTTGTAAATGTTTGGTGGTGTTTGGAACCAAACCAAGAAGGACTATTCGACCACATTTTCCTAGTAAATTTGCATTGTTTCTCCTTAACCCCAAACAATGTTGCATAGGTGTAAAGTAAGATAAAAAGTGTCCATAAACCACCTTGGTATGTATTAAGACTCACCATACCATTTCCTTTCAAATTCGGGACCATCTGGAGAAATTTGGAACCCTCTAGAGTCATGACTAGTCCAGCCTGAATTTGCCCAATTTGTAATTTTCTCCAAAATTCCAATGTAGGGACATTACAATTATGACTCAACAATGTATTAAATATGCACACATAAAAAAAATTCCAAGTGCAAATTTTTTTTAATCATGAAAAAGGGGGTATCCCACTACATGCAATACAAATATTTCCTTTCAAATGGCCATGCTTTCAATCCTATATGAAGTATGATTACTAACTCTATTTAAGAAAACCTAATGCAAGTACCAAATTAATTCAATGAACAATGCAATAAACATGAAAATGCAAAATATTTTTGTATTTTCAATATAGATATAATGAAAATTCAAAATAAAAACACCTTACAAACTCCTAGAACTCACAACAAGTTTTAAGCAAGCCAAACAAGGCACTGAGACCAAGAATACCAATGCACTAATAATAACCCAAGAAGGATATAAAAGAAAGAATAACTTTTCAAAGAAATTCAATGAAAAAAATGTCTCTGGACACAATAGAGGAAATCAGTAAGAAGCACAGGGACCCATCAAGACTCCACAATATTTACAACCTACCCAGAAACTCCACACATTCAAATCTCAAGCTCAAAGAGAGATATGCACAGCTGTTTAAGGAATAGTAGCATATCTACTGTCACATGCCCCAATTTTGTAAAATAATGTTATTTTATTTTGATTTTATTCCAAGACATTATGTTAAATTTAATGCTAAGTTGAAACTGATGACTCAGCAGAGTCAAAGATGTGGAATGTAATTCTAAATATTTTAATTTTAAATAAATAAAAGTGGAGACAACAGCTTGGGAGAGCTGTTAAAAAGAGTGTACTGGTCAAGCTGGTGGACGAGACTAGGTGGAGAGCAAAAATACAAGTGGAAGCATCCTCAAACACTTCCTATGTTGCAGGTGACAACCTCCCTACATTTGGGGTCATGATCCCCCAAGAAAGTGGGATCAGAGCAGGTGGCTCAATTAATGACAACTAACCCAAAAAGACCTAGGTAATCTTAATAAAACTACCCAATGTAGAGAGATGAGGCTGCTCATTCTAGGAGAAGAATCATTCAGGTGAACGCACTTGAAGGAATTCATTGGGAAGGGAAATTTTGAGGAAGGTGTTTGAGGGGTAAACTGTAGGATGTTGATCTAGTATAGCTTTGCAGCTGAATACCTTACTGTAGTATGCATAGTTGGTATTGAGTCTCAGGACTAGTACTTTGTTGTTTGCTCCACCTAGTTCCATCCAAGGAGACTAGAACAGGCTCGAGGGTCCTGAGAATTCGTTGTTTGAGCGCTCTCCAGGAGTTGGTAATGAGGAACGACCTCCCATTGCTATTGTCATCCATCTTTAAAAATAGGTTCCATTATCATTTAATTTATGTGTTATATTTTATATCGGTGTGTGAATAGATAATGAATGATTATATGTTATGCTGTAAATTGTTAAGTTGAAATCTCTAGTTATTTTAAGATTGAATCTGTACTTTGATGAAAGATAAATCCTACGTGTCTTTTTCCCCATCTGGAGTATTCCAGATCGTACTCTAGAATAGGTGGTGTGTTTCAATGAATGAAGTAATGGTAGGAATATGAATGAATAAAATACTTATGTTTTTTAGAGTATTGAAATGTTTTCTTTCAGTAGATAGTTGTTTTCTAGATAGACTATTAATATGTTTTGTAGAGAAGTTGTTAGAACTAGACTGTGTAATTAGAATATCAGAAAAGAACAAGAATCATATTATTTACTGACAATAGTATGTTTAAGTATATAATTCATTTTCTACACAGTATCTACTTCTATAAACAGTACATTTATACTGAAAGAGAAGAACTAGTATTGCTAGATTAATGTTTAGGTTTATCATCTATGTTAAGAAAAGATGTAAAAATAATACAGATAGTTATCTTTTTTTTTCATTAGTACTAACTAATTTACCTGCTACCATCTGAACTCAAAATAAGAAATTGATAAATACTTCAGTATTCTTTTCTTAGTTTTGTTAACTAAATGACAATAGTAACTTTTGCTTAATTTATTATTAATAAGAAACTGTCCTTATACATTTACAGACAATATAGATGTAAAGAGTATTAACAAATAGGATAGTTATCGAATTTACAAAGTAACACTACAGAAATTAATACTCTATAAAAGTTAAATAGGATAAACCCTAGCTCATATTCTGAGCGTAATTAATTTGTATTTTTATATACTGTAGTAACCTAGGTTAAACATAAGTTGGTTCTTTTAAAAACTATTTAAAGAACCAACTAAAAATTTTATGCACAGAAATGAAATACATTATTGATCAACATGTATAAATGTATTTATAAAAGAAACAGTGCTTTTCTTTTACTAATAGCATGCATCTATTAAAATAAATGTCAGGGTTAAAACCCTTAAAATTATTTACAAATACCAAAACATTAAAACCTACTTTACATCAATTATGTAACCATTAATAACCAGTTTTACTCACAGTCCTTTGAAGGACAAATAATAATCTACTCACAATACTTTGAGGACAAATGGAAAAACTATTTAATTATTATAACAAGAATAATTTATATCAACACGGGGGTTTTTACAAGTCAAACCCTAATCTATATTTTCCCAATCAAACAAGCAAGAATTAAGTTACGGCTGTAAGTATTAGCCTTAATTTTTTGTTTATAAACTCTTACAGAGTACGCAAACAGAGTATAAACTTCATTACATTCAAGAAGGGTAAAACCCTAACTTTTTACACAGAGTATAGTATAGACTTATGTCAACCAAAATGAGTTTCACAATAGTACTGTCAATACAAAAACTACAAACTTAAACCCTTATGTAAAACCAAAGCTTCGACTAAGTACAATGCTCAATATAAATCGAGTCTACCTTAGCAAGGGTTTGATTTTTAGTATTTTAACAACAACGTGTAGAAACATTAATACAATAACATAACTCGTGGCGATATGAGGGAGGGTTTTCCAAAACCCTGGGTGAGTCCAAAGACCACCCTAACACTGGCAGAGTGAAAATCCATCATTTGGACCATGGGGCTTACACGAAAACGAACCACGAGCCATGGATTTTGTAGGGGACTGTCTTTTCTTCATTGAACAAGATTTAAAGTGGAGAGTACCTGTAAGAAAGTAACAAAATACTGTTAGTTAAATATACTAATATAAACCATGTTAACAACAAAGTGAATTTGACAACGAAGTAATTGAACTTAAGTATTATTTACCTGTCAGAAGAGAACGACGAGCAGCCTCAATGAAGCACTGTCACCTACAGGATTTTCCTTCTTAAAAACTTAACAGCATGCAAGGGTATCTCTCACATAATGGTGAGCCACAAGAACAGTAACCAAATACTGAATCACATTGAAAGATATGAAGACAATGAAATAAGATTGCACAGGTGGCGAGCCAAGGGTATCGAACATCTCCACTATCTGCAAAATGAGAACCTAGCCATGGACAATGGCTTTCAAAATCACATACTAGAAACACTTGCAGCATTACATCAAGGCTCAATACAACCAGAGCGACGAAGAATGATGGCCACCATGGAAATGCCAAGCGGAGCAGCCTCAAGGGCTAACACAAACTGTGGAGAAACAATGATAAGGGTTAGGCCACAAGCTATGTTTTATATCCCCAACACTTGGTCAGGAGACGACCACGTGGTCTCCAATAATCAAACATGTAGTGGGTCAACGACTATGGTGCCTGCATAGAGCAAGACCAATTATTAAATCATTGGGAAGAGTACTTTAAACTATAATATAATCCCAATAATTTGCCATGACATCATTAATAATTTGCACCATATCATTTGCTAGTGTAAGGACGAAATATCAACATTATTGGGTACATTGGTCCATCGGGGTGACACTTAAACCTTTATGGAAACCTGATAATCATTCTTGCATAAAACTCATTTCCACTATAAACCATATGATATTACAATATCACAATTTACGATATGAATGGTGGCATAACTTCTTGCTAAACGATGTTGTTTTTATAAATTAGAAATTAATTAATGCATGTTTATTTATATATATAAATATCAAGGTTTTCTTTACTATAGATAAGTGATCTATGTTGTATAGAAGAGTTCATGATAAATCACTCATCAACCATAGTCTCCTTTTATACAAAGATTTTATTTTACACATAGGAAATCCTATATACAAGGACTCCACAAATTATAATTAACATAATAGCTGAAGAGAAATATAAACTCTATTTTGATTATGTTTATGATCATAAACCAAGTAGAGACTAAATTTCTATCAAACACTATTTTATGCATGTCTATGAGACTCATAAAATCTAACAACTCAATAATAACAGAACTTGAAGTGATAAGAAAAACTTATCGTAAGAGTACTGTTGTGGAATTTTGCTACATAGTTCATAGCAACATTACGTTGATGAATTTTGATTTACAACTCAAATTGGAAATTACTAAAAGATTCACCAAGACAATTGAGTAATAAATAGTTATAAAACTAAACAAGATAACTAGAATAGGAATGAATCTTTTGAGTCCAAAAGTTATTAGAACCTCAGGGTTTAATATGAAAATTAAAGTATAGGTAAAACAATGATCTTATGAAGGAAGGATTGATGAATTGCAGCTTATACAATCAAACTTATACGGTCCCAGTTTATCAGACTGTAAGTTTTATTGCAGAAGAGAATCATGGGATAATTGTTACTCAGTCAATAGAATGTACTATTACTTAAACGTTGATAAAAACGATCATTATAACATTACGAATTACATAGAAAAAAGTAGAAATACTTTGTAAGTGAGATTCTAAATCTTAAAGTCGTGAACACACTTTACTGTCATTATTTACTTCTGAACATGTCTACTAGAAGAACTGAAGGAAGCCAATTGGTTTTACCTTATAGGAGTTGTCTAGAGTTTAGCAGCTTAATTACTAAGCTTTTAAATTGCAAGTAAATACTGCTAACACCTTAAAAATATTTTAATATATACTCGTTCGATCATACCTGTAAACCTGTAAGAATTAGTATTCATCTGCGTTAGCACGATTGCTAAGTAAGCCCTGGATTCAAAAGTAGATTTCACCTAATTGACATGAAAAGACTAATTAGAAAACTGAAGTAAAATAGCACGCAATAAGAATTTATTCGTGTCACAAAAAAATGAATTGTTAAGTTATTAAATTAGAGTTTAGTGAAAATAATTACTTAACTATTTCTTTTTATGCAAACTGTTAGCTGTTAGTAGACCGTAGGTATTAGCATTTATGGTTATCTCAAAATTTTAATTTTTTGTGAAAATTTGGGGTTTTGACATCTACATAATTGTATGCACTTCATCCCGTGTATATACGTGACTGTAAGTTCTATGGACCATGTATACCAAGGGAAAGGTTGTAAAGAATAATCTAAGACTCAAATTATTCCAAGGGACTTCCAATAACTCAATCAACCATTGAACATGGCACCAATACACATAGAAGCAAAGAGAGAATCAAGCCAATCATGCAACTAACCCCGCCCTAAAAGAGGAATTGCACAACAATCACCAATTGTGTTACGAAGAAGATTTCCTATGGCTTGGGGTGGACCAAAAGAGACAAGATGGCACTAGAAATAAACCCATTTCCAATAATTCCAAACAAATAAGTGAAACTAACAATAAGGGAATGAGGGGGAAGTACCTTATTTCGGATGTTTAAAGTAGATCTCCATTAAACTTTCAATAAATTTTGTACCTACATGTCGCCCTCAACAACAACAAGATATATAAGCATTATATATGTAAATCGTTAGAAACTAATCTAGCATTATAGACTCCAATAAATAATCAAGTTAATTACATCCATGGATAGAAAATAATCATAATTACACATGCACTCGATGAGAAATGGATATTTCTATTAATATGAATAGAGATAAACATGAAAAGCTCCATCGGCACCTCATAGAAATCAAGAAACAGATTCCCTCCACCTGGGCCTCCACCACTCGAATCCTCCATACAAAGACAAGATCACAAAGATCAAGGAAATATTTGTAAATAGCATTAATGGCTTCTTCAAGGACAAATGGATGCAAACTCAAGTATTACGGTGTACCAAAGTCAGAAATGGTTCATGTAAGAATGCATAACTAAGCTTCCTTAAGTCAATGTAGATACACACTTCACAAAGAATTTTCTTATCTTGTACTACCATAGGGAGAATCCATTCAGATTCTTCAAAAGGTTCTATAATTCCCACATCTAACATTATTCCTAAATCTATTTTAAATTTTTCTTTGTACCTTGGATTAATTCGATATGGTCATTGTTTGACAGGATTTGTGGCAAGCTTCAAGGGAATTATCATTTATCCAATATCTCCAACAATTCCCTTCATTTCTAAAAATTTATTGGGAAATAGATCATGAAACTCGTGTAGTAGGTATGTAATATTTTCGAGGGTCTCATCATCCCAGTATTCTCCAATATTACCAAACTTTGGGTTCTCTCGAGAGCCAATATTCACTTTCTTTATTTTCAAAGGATTCAGAAACTTGTCACTTCATACACCTAATCCTTCCATTGCGTGAGTATTAACACGAAAAAGTGTTCACTTAGCTCTACATGGTCTAAACCATATACATACATCATATTCCTACCATATTTCCCTTACTTTTGACCTTCACAATTGTATTCCCACAAAAAATGGTATAAAACACCATTATTCCTTCCGATAAATGAAGGGATAATGGACGTTTATTATGGTTTACCTTCACTCTCTCCAAAAAAAGGGTCAAAACCCTAAAAAGGGTTCAAAAACCCTAAAAAAGAGAATAGGTCAAAAAACAACAATAAAATACCATGGGTCAAAAAATACCATGGGTTACCGCATAAGGGTTAAAAATCCCTAGACCACACTATAAATACATGGTGAAGGGCTCTCCCAAAATACCTTTTTCCTCATTTTAATTTCCATCACCCCATTGCCATACCATTCCCACATTGTATGTTGAGACACCCTCCATACCCATTTCTGGATCCACTCCCCGTTTGACACATGTCCCTGGATACCTTTGGAGAACCAACCTATGGAGAGGAAAACCACTTCTGAGGATGACCATGGTGGCCCACTTTACAGGAAAGAAGGTATAATTTTTGTTTTGTTTACTTTATCCATTGTATATATTTTTTATGTTACTAATATTGTTTGTTGTTTTCATTTACATTGAACTCTTCCTTACGATCACATTGATCTAAGGTTGGTGCTTCGACATGTAGTCGGGGATAAATCATCCGCTACAATGAGTAACTTCAATCTCATGAATATTTATGTCATGTGGATCATCATCATTAGCTTCTCCTATTACATTGTAGCATTCCATCCAATTCTAGGTTGTCGTGCTGCTCTAATGAAAAGTTGTCATCAACACAGGAATATCTTCAAATATCCTAGTCTAAATTTCATGTAGAGAAACACCAATTGAAGGATGATCATCAAAAAATTCAAATGTATGCATGAAACTGGCAGCTATCTCTTCCAACTCAACTTTTCCTCGTCACAAATCAACTGATGTATACCAGTTTTTCGGTATCATATCCAAATAATGTATAAACTGGTGGACCCATTCCTGTCACAGCGATGTATTCCATGTCACACAACAATGCTCTATATGTTTGACAGGGTTAGTTAGTGTTGTGTATTTTGGCCCAATATAGAACATATTTTCTCCAAATCAGACTTCCAACAGTCTTTGACATTGCAGCCATTCTAAAATAGTATAATTGTGCACAACCCACCATCTTGCAAGTGTAGCCTTCAATGCAAATTCTAGGGCTAACAAGTGTTGAGTTTTTGTTATTTTATATTCAAAATATGTAAGAAAAGATTCCAATTTAGTAAAACCTTCTTAGGTAGGAATATCACATACCTCAGTACCTACCTATCCCACTAGTTTTGTAATTCTTGTGCATTTTCGCATTGATATTTCATGGAGTCAATTTTTCCAATTCTTCAAAGATTCTCCTAAATCTGATGAGAAAGAAATAATGCTTCACCAACTGAGTTTTCCATAGGCTGTCGGATTTACATAATCGTCCATTGCAGAGGTAATATTCTATATATGGTCCAAATATCCATCTTGTCCTTCATTATTTACGTGCTCAACATACCTTTGGCCTTTTAAAGGATCAAGTGGTGTGACCACCCTTATCTATTCATCCTCAAACGTTAATATCCTCTTCTTAAAATTGATAATAGTTTGGTTATCAATGATCTAGTTGATCCATAAGTGTGGTATATGGAATTGTATCATCAACAATAATTATCACTTCAAAATATGCATAAGTCTTGAGTCCTTGTATCTCGACAGGAACCTATGTCAGTCGACCAATAGGAAGAACCTTCGACTGACTAGATAATCTTGGCTAGAAAAGAGACCACACTAGTCTCATATTTCCTATACTTTCCCATGTTTTTTCAAGTAATAATGTTCACATTGAACCCAAGGATAGAATAATATAATCCATGTCGTAATCACCTATTTGGGGAGTCATTCTTATTTCATGGCCAGTTTTCAATATTTTCCCAATGTGGTTAACTCTCTTTTCTAGTTGCACATCTACTTGAGTTTCTCCTATTAAAGCTACGAGTTCTTCTACAAAATATTTATATGTTATTAGTGTGAGACAACTTTTAAATAATTCTTTCATTTTACTAACTTTTTATGTCATTTTGTTTTAAATAGTTGCTCAAATATTTGAGGCATATCCAATATTGGTCCTTCACTTGGTATAATAGCAGAAGTTCGCACTTGATTTATGTTAATGAACTCATGTCGAGTGTCCAAGAATAATTATTTTTCCTTCTAGACATCAAACAAAATCTTCTTTTGTTTTGTTGGTTGCACTCTCGGTTGTCCATATGGTGCTTCTTGATTTGCTCCAGTTGCAACACCTCCTCTTATCACAACGACAATGTTATGTTCCCTCGTTTCAACAACAATATTTTGTAGATTTGTATTAGCATTTGTAGGTGGGTTATGGTTTCCCATGTTTCTATACTGCCACTTAGAAATCAACTATGGACATTCTTAAATAGTGTGATCCAATTCTTTATAGTATGATTATTGCATCGTAGGATTAGTGAAATCTATGGAAAAATGTCCAGTTTATACACAATTATTATAGATGACTTGGCCTCTTCCATGACTAAATGCTCCTCCTCATCCTTGAGCTCTAAAATGTACACCTCCTCTAGATTGAGGGTATTGTTTCTGTGGGTACTGTGCCTAAGGATAATGATCCTACGGATATTGTTCCCGAGGGAATTGTGCCTAACCTTGCCCATATTTCATTTTTTCATCATTTTTCATTAGGTAGGTGTTGTTTGTCTTCTCCTTTAGTATTTTATATGCTCTACAATATTTCTCATCACGTCCGACTAATTGAAAAAAATTGCAATATAGACTAGATAGTGTGCTTACTATTTTTCTATAAATATAAATATTCTTCTGACCAATACCTGTTGTTTTAACAAATTCTACACCAAGGAATCCCTTTTGTATTTATCGGATTTAGTGTGCCTGATGCAAGATAGTTCGTCAAGGATAGACATGAATCTTTATGGTGGAATTCATTTCTACATCATTTACACCATAGTTCCTCGTATATTTCATTCCCTTTCTTGATATCCTACAACTGTATTGTAAGGCTGGTAAGATGTGTGTGTAATTGCATCATTCATACACGAGTTTCTCTGATTTCTGAAGCCTCCGACTTCATGGTGAGCTCAATAGATTCACTCTATAATACAATCTTCTATTTCATTAAAGAAACGTGGATATGTGGTAGCATCACAACAATAAATAATTCCTTGTGTTGGGAATCCAAGATCTGAAAGTTTACTTTAGCCATCAAAGTTTTGAATGTTTGGTCTAAGTCCCAAAAAAAATATGTAGGAAAATAATTAATTTATTTTAAACACATCTATCAATCCAGTCTGAATTTGATCTAATGTTTTATGAGGGATTCCTGTTGGAACCACAAAGAATTTCATGTACCAGTCAAGCGCACAACATCTAAGGGTCATGATCATCTGGTATTTCTTTATGGCCTCATCTTGGACCTAACACATGATCCATACAGCTTCGCATAGGAACACATGTTGCTTAGGGTCCTCTAACCCATTCCCATTAAAGATTGGAAACTTTATATCATTTTCGACTATTCTGTTTACTCTTGGTATTGCTGAAATAGCAAAACTTCCTTGAATTCTATTGCTGTTGATGTAATTGTAACTTCAAAATGTATTCACTTGTATATCTTATGTATTGTTCCCCGATGTTTATTCCAATATGTTTTTGTAATGTAATTGAGTCATGTCATTCCTCGATGTTCAGATTGAGAGTTTCTATAATGTAAACAAGTCATGTCAAGTCATTGTGGGTAACCCTCGTATTGATCAAGGGTTAAAGTCCCCGCAGTTTCAGGGCCCTAGGGTTATTAAACTCTCCTAGAGAAGTTGGCCTTATTAAGTTAGTTTCAAGTCAGGAATTAGTATAAATAGAGAGTGAGCCTCTCTATTTATCACACACTCACTCACACTCAGTTGTAGTGCATAGATGAGGGAGAAGAAGTTGTTGGGGCTAGAAAGAAAGAGACTACTGCTGTCGGGAAATCATCTTACTGTTTTGGGGTTTTACTTTTGGTGTTGATTCTATCTCTGAGGAAGTTGCAGGTTTTTCTCATTTCCCTGAGGAAAAACATTGTGTTCATTGTCTCTTGTGTTTGATTGTTGTACTTGTTATTCTCTCAGTTAAAGATCCTAACATAATGCTAGATTGAATGATAAAATTCTAACATGGTATCAAAGCTAACCTGAGAAAAAGACACTATGCAGATGCGGAAACTAAGGATTCCTACCTTTTGGATCTCTCTCCACATATTTTCAGCAAAAGAAGGTTGGACTGACTCTCCTCCCTAGGTCGCATCTTTCTATCCAAGTAGAATCTAATTCTGAGCATTTTCAGTTTTTAACTCGACACTACTGCCAGAAATTAGGGATTTCCACAGAAGTGGAATTTTTGAGTGAGCCCAGGCCTCGATTGATATCCTCCTCAAAATCAAAGTTTACAAATCAAGATCAAAGCATTTGGTTGGACATAACTCCGGGAAAATCAAACCCTAATCTTCTCTCGAACCAACACTGCAGAAATTCAGCTTCAAATCCAGTTCCAACATCTTGACTTTGTAAGATATAAATATTTTGTATTTCCATTTGAGTTTCTTAGTTAAGATGTCTCACCATACCAAGCTTGATGAAAATATTGAGGGAGCTGATAACTTTCGAGCTTGGAAGTATAGGATCTCCCTGGTCCTAAATGAAAATGAGTTGGACTCCTACATCAATGAGGAGGTTCCAGTTCCAGAGGGAGATGAGGTTAAGGTCTTACACAAGAATAATTTGGTTATGGATAAAAGGATTATTGCTTATTCAATCAAGGATCACCTCATACCATAGGTTTCCTCCCTAAATACACCTAAAGCTATGTTTGATTCCCTAACCAAACTGTTTGAATGAAAGAACATAAACCTGAAGATGACTTTGAGGAACCAATTGAAGAATGTGAAGATTTAGAATGTGGATATCATACAGTATTACTTCATAAGGGTCTCCTAGATCAAAGAACAACTTGAAGGAGTGGATGAATAAGTAGAGAATGCAGAGATTGTAATGACCACCTTGAATGGTCTCCCTAGGACATGGGACTCGTTCATTCAAGGGATCTGTGCCGGAAAGAAGTTAGTCAAGTTTAGAAAACTATGGGAAGAATTCTCACAAGAAGAAGATCGGATAGCAGCTCAAGAAGAAAATATGGGAAGTGAAGATCAAGCTCTCACAGTTCAATCCAATAAAAATAGAAGGGACCATCATCATCGTTCTAAAGGTAATCAATCTTCCTCCAAGAAAAATCAACTCAAATGTTATACTTGTGTTGAAATAGGACACTATGCAAAAGATTGTCCTAGAAACAAAATAAACTCTCACAAGAATAAAAACAACAAGAGAAGACATTACGCTCATGTTGTAGAAGATGAGGAACCTTCCACAAAGAGAAAAAAAAGCAAGAAAGTGATGATTCTTCAAGTGATGAAGAATATGTTTTGATTTTTTCTCTCACGGGAAACATCACACATGGAAGCAATTATTGGATTATAGACAGTGGGGCTTCCAAACATATGACAACATTCAAAGAGTTTTTTGTAATACTATCAAAACATGAATCACTCCACAAGGTGAAACTCAGAGATGACTACCAGTATCCAATAAAAGGTAGTGGGGAATCCTCCTATAAGCTAGACTCTAGAAATTCTATGAAGATGAAGGATGTATTTTTTGTACCAAGACTTAAGAAGAACCTCCTCTCCATATATGCATTAGATACAAAAGGCATGAGGGTTGCATTTGTAGATGTCCAAGTCCTAATGTGGCCAAAGGGAAAGACTTTTGATGATGCAGTAGTGATTGGGGAACAAGAGGGAGGCCTATAAAAATTGAAGGGCCACTCAGAACAACCTTTGGTCCATGACATAGTAGAGCCAAATGAACTTTGACATAGAAGGCTTGCACATGTGCACTACAAAGCACTACCACTTGAAAGCAAATTTGTTGAAGGTCTTCCAAAAATTTAGGCAAAACATGATGGAGTCTGCAAAGGATGTGAAAAGGGAAGAAACACAAAGAAGACATTTCCAAGTAGTGAGAGAAAGGAAAAAGGAATCTTGGAAATCATTCACTCCGATGTATGTGGTCCAATGTCATCAAGTTCATTAAGTGGGTATGTATACTATGTTTCTTTTATTGATGATTTTTCAAGAAGACCTAGATTTACTTCATGAAGAAAAAAGATGAAGTATTCAACAAGTTCAATGGATTCAAAGCCTTGATTGAGAACCACACTGAAAAGAAGATCAAGGATTTTTTATCAAATAATGGTGGAGAATTCACATCAAATGAATTCAAAGAGTTATGCAAAGATTTAGGGATTAAGAGGGAGTTAACCACTCCATATAATCCACAGCAAAATGGGGTTGCAGAAAGGAAGAATATAACGATCATGGAAGCTGCAAGGGCTATGCTTCATGATCAAGATCTTCCAATGCATCTATGGGCAGAAGCTGTGAGAACAACGCTGTATGTGCAGAACCGTACTCCACATAGAGTACTAAAAAACAAGACACATGAAGAAGTATTTTCCAGCAAGAAACTAGAAGTCAGCCATCTCAGAATATTCGGCTATCCAAAGTACATACACATTCCAAAAGAAAAGAGGACAAAGTTAGATCCATGAAGAAAGAAGGGTATATTTGTGGGATACTCTGAAAGCTCAAAAGCTTAAAGAATATACTTCCTAGGATTCAAGAAGATCGAAATCAGCAGGGATGTAACATTTGACGAAGACTCAGCTTACAACAAATCTAGAAAGAGGATTGCTGAAGAACCTCAAGAAACAGAAGAACCCAGAATTCATGACATGACCATGAGCGAAGAAAGTCTAGTGGAAGATCAATAATTAGAACAATCTCAAGAACATGTAGATCCACCTCAGGAGAAGAATCCGCATAAGAGGAAACCTACTTGGGTATGAGAAGTTATCCAAGGTGCATAAAGATATGAGGCTCCAGAAGAGAATCACAGAGAAAGAAAGAGGACCAAGTCTTGCTCAGGGTATGTAGCCTTATTATGTGATTTCATTGATAAATAACCTTCCAACTATGAAGAAGTGGAAGAAAGGAAAGAATGGAAGGATGATATGATCGAAGAGTATCAATCGATCATGAAGAATGATTTTGGGATCTTGTCCCAAGACCAAAAGGGAAGTTTATTGTAACTTCCAAATAGATCTACAAGATCAAGCATGCTACAGACGACATCATAGAATATAAAGCAATACTTGTGGCTCATGGTTTCTCCCAGAAAGAAGGAATAGATTATGAAGAAAATTTTGCACCTGTAGCCAGATACACTTCCATTAGATCAGTACTTGCTCTGGCTGCAGTGATGAAATGGAAGATACACCAAATGGATGTCAAGACTGCTTTCTTGAATGGTGTAGTGGAAGAGGAATTATATGTGGAGTAGCCACTCGATTTTGAGACACATGACAGGGAGTCTCATGTGTGTAGATTGTAGAAAGACTTGTACAATTTGAAATAGGCACCCAGGATGTGGTATAGCAGAATTGACATCTTTCTATCCAGTTTGGGCTTTACCAAGAGTAAAGCAAATTCCAACCTTTACTACAAGGTTGAAGATGGCAACCCAGTGATGCTCCTACTATATGTAGATTATCTATTTGTAATAGGTATGGATGGGTTGATTGCTGATACGAAGAGGAAGATTTCTTTAGAGTTTGCAATGAAGGACTTGGGTATGATGCATTATTTTCTAGGCATGGAGGTGTGGTAGAAATGTAGATGGAATTTACTTGGGGAAAGAGAAATATACGGTAGAGATCCTGAAGAGGTTTAGCATGATGGATTGCAAGGCCATGACCACACCTATGGCATCAAACTTGAAGCTATTGAGTGATGCTTCATCAGAAGCGGTTGATGCTATGATGTATCATCAAATGATTGGGTCCTTGATGTACTTGATGAACACGAGACCATATATTTGCTTTGCAGTGAACACCTTGATCTAGTTCCTGACAAATCTGAGACATGTTCACTTGAATGCTGCAAATCATATTCTTAGGTACCTGAAGGGTATAGTTGATTATGGGATCAAGTATGAGGTGAATCAGAAGATTAACCTGGGGGGTTATGTTGATTTAGATTGGGCGGGAAGTGCCATCAATAGGAAGAGCACTTCAGGGTGTTGCTTCAGTATGGGATCAGGTGTGATCTCTTGGTTTAGGAGGAAGCAATCCTGTGTGCATTGAGTACAGCTAAAGCAGAGTATGTTGTAGCTTGTTCAGCTAGTTGCGAGGAAGTATGGTTGAGGAAGCTACTATATAATTTATTTGATCTCTAGTTAGATGCTACTTGTATATACTACGACAACCATAGTTGTGTGAAGTTGACGGAGAATCTGGTATTCCATGACAAGTCGAAGCATATCGAGATCAAGTGTCACTATATTAGGGTTATTGTGCAGAGAGGAGTAGTGAAGCTCCAATATGTTGCGATGGACAAATAGATAGCTGATGTGTTGACAAATCCATTGGCCAGAGTGAAGTTTGATTACTTTAGGGAGAATCTTGGTGTTCTCTAGATCGAGGTTCCCTCCAAGGGGAAGTGATAAGTCTGTGAGCCATTCTGACATGGTGAGAGGATTAGATTCCTTCCATGGTTAGATATAAGGGCTGAGACATTCTATCATGGTGAGTGGATTAGTTTCTTCCATGTCAGATATGAGTGTTGAGTCATTCTAATATGACTATAGGATTGGTTCCTACATGATTAGATATAAGGGCTATTGCCATTCTCTGAATGGAGGTTCCTGGTTAGTTACCAGGAATAATTAGTCTAGGACCGAGGGCCATTCTGATATGACTGTGGGATGTAGTCTCACATGATCAGATATAAGTTCAGGGCCATTCTGATGTGATTGAGGGGTATGTTCCCACTTGATCAGATATAAGGGTTGTTGCCATTCTCTGAATGGAGGCACCTAGTAAGTTACCAGGAACCGTCAGTATGGGACTGAGAGCCTTTCTGATGAGTCAAGTTCAGCTATAAGGGCTATGCCATTCTGTAATGGTGAGAGGATTAAGTTCCTTCCATGGTCAGATGTAAGGGTTGTGCCATTCTGACATGGTGAGAGGATGAAGTTCCTTCCATGGTAAGATGTAATGGTTGGGCCATTCTGACATGGTGAGAGGATTAAGTTCCTTCCATGGTAAGATGTGAGGGTTGGGCCATTCTGACATGATGGTGGATGCATTCCTCTCATAGTCAGATGTGAGTGTTGGGCATGCCTTTCTAAGGAGTCAAGGTTAGATGTAAGTGTTGTGCGAGCCATTTTGACTTAGGGTCAGATATAAGTGCTGAAGAAGACGAACATGGAGGCTAGGATTGCAACCAACATGAAAAAGGGTTGGCTCTATAGAACTTCCTATGACGAGAAGAATCATGACATAGCACCAGTGATGTTGACCCAGTGATGATCCAGATCCAGTGGTGATGATCCAGATTGATTAATGATATAGATCTAGTGATGATGATCCAGATCCATTGATGATGATCCAGTAGTGATGATCTAGATCTAGTGATGTTGATTCAGCAGAGATGATCCAGATCGAGTGATGTTCTAGATCCAGTGATGATGATCCAGATAAAGTGATGATCCAGAGCTAGATGAAGATGACTTGAAGATGAAGATGACCTGAAGATGAAGATGACCTGAAGATGAAGATGATGAGAACTCGATGATGATCCAGATGATACAGAGAAGAATACTTGTGCTGATAAATTGTGTCGAGAGAATACCTTCCTAGTTAAGAGGGAGTGTTCATGTAAATGTAACTTCGGAATGTATTCACGTGTATATCTTATGTATTGTTCCTCGATGTTTATTCCAAGATGTGCTTGTAATGTAATTGAGTCATGTCATGCCTCGATGTTCTGATCGGGAGTTTCCATAACATAAACAAGTCATGTCAAGTCATTGTGGGTAACCCTCCTATGGATCAAGGGTTAAAGTCCCTGCAGTTCTGGGGCCCTAGGGTTATTAGACTCTCCTAGAGAAGTCAACCCTAATGAGTGATTTTCAAGTTGGGAATTATTATAAATAGAGAGTGGGCCTCTCTATTTATCACACACTCACTCACACTCAGTTGTAGTGCGTAGCTGAGGAAGAAGAAGTTGTCGGGGCTAGAAAGAAAGAGACTACTGCTATCGGGAGATCATCTTACTATTTTGGGGTTTTACTTTTGGTGCTAATTCTATCTCTAAGGAAGTTGTGGGGTTTTCTCCATTTATGGTTTCCCCGAGGAAAAAAATTATGTTCATTGTCTCTTATGTTTGATTGTTGTACTTGTTATTCTCTTAGTTAAAGATCCTAACATAATTCTAGCTTGAATAATAAAATTCTAACAATTACCACTATTATTGTTAGTATGGTTGAAAAAATGACTAGGTGATGTGTTTTTAGACCTTACCTCATGTTCTAGAAATGTATGTGGGCTCGTGGGTATGCCATAATCTTGATCTGGATATGGTACCTCTTCTTCTTCCTTTTTAGATTTAGCCTGATATTCCTCTACTTTGTCTAAATATTCTTCGATGTGGTGTGATTCCAAATCATAGTACTTTCTTTCAGTCACACTACAACTTCCTCTCTTGGTTGCAGTCCTTCTTCTATTTTTTGGCCAAAATATTCTCCTACTCCTTAGGTGTCCACATTCTTGCTCAGTCTGACTATGGACAAGAGACATACCATCTTACTCTACTCAATTTTATTCAAAATATTCCTTGCAACATTACCATAGTCTTCGTGCAAAAATATTTACTCATCGGGCTCAATTCTTAGGATCCATTTTTCACATACCAACATCTTGATCCACAACTTCAAATATTTCAAATAACTACCTCGAGGTCCTTGGAAAAATTATCTTTCTTCTTCGTTGTATGAATTTATCGTGTAGACTGCAATTTCCATGCTATATCCCTCTATAATACTATCAACACAGAAGTCAACAGCCCTAGATATAGGATTAGTAACTCTTTTCAACCGTTGGATCAATACAGGATTCCACTCTGTAGGTTCTCCACCCCAAAAAAATTTCTTCTGGGTTGCTAGCTTCAACAACCACTCATGCAATACAATGGAAAATTCGGTAAAAAATAATTCATGGATGTTTGTGTAAAGGTATTGTTTCAACCATTTTTTTGGGCTTAGTATTGATCCTTTACCTTATTCTCATGTGAAACCTAGTGTGTTATAATCAACCCAATCTTGAATTTTGGGTTCCGTGGGGTACCAAAACATATCTCGATCACATTGATTCACGGTCCCAGCAATAGAATCATTTGTTGTCTTGATTCTCTGTCGATCTACGCTTAGATCCCTTGCTCATCAACAAAACCAAATATATCATCCCAACAAAGAATAACTCCATTAGGAACACCTGCGCAATGGATGAAGTCTCACCTTAGATATCTTATGGGGACTGCTAGAATGAGGTTTCTGAAGTTATGAGGGGGACTTCCTTGTACAACATTATTAGGTCACTTAACCGAAACTGGGGAATAAACTTCTGTCTCATACATTCATTAAAGAATATATTGTATTGACAAGTTGGCATATATAACAGTATGCAACATAAAGAATTAGCGCACATTGACTACTATTACATATGATCATAACATTATATGTGTGACATTAATGAATAAGTTCATTCCTAATATATCCTGTTGACAAATTCAGATCAAGTCATTCACCACAAATATGCATTCGACATAAACATAGAGATTAAAGACACACAGACATAAGGATTAACATGGAAACCCATTGGGGGAAAACCACAAAGGTGTTCTTCATCTGGCATGAGAAATGGTTTAGCACCTTTAGTCTGCGCACATAGCTTGTAGACTCTTCTTTTGTTATTCTTTACAATTCATGTATTCTTCTCTCATATCATGCTCTCTGGTTTTGGTCTTTGTCTCTTTTCTTCTCATTTTTATTCTATTCTTACTCATCATCTATGAATATTCCTCTCTAAATGAGTGATCTACACATAGATTGGATCGATTATTTTATAATTTTACAATTCTTTATTTAATCATCGACTGAATCTCAATTGTCATTCGACATGTTGTCTTTCTAATTTAACCCATCCCATTACATCTAAAAATAGGCAATGTCATCCCAAATTGCAATCATGCCTTAATTCCCCACCAAAAGCTTCAGTCTCATTAATATTCTATAAAAAATAGGTCAAACTCCCCATCTCGACTTGCTTTCTTTCTTTTTTGACATGGCTCTATCTATCTCTCTCTTTGCTTGTCTTATGAGAAAAATCTTCATCTTTCCAAGGAAAATTATGATTATTTGTTCTTATCTTTTCCTAGGTATAACACCTATGATCAATTCAAGGAAACATGTGCATGATAAGGATACTCTAAGGGATGTTTAATCTAAGGTACAAGGTGATCAAGATGCAAAGGATAAATAATGGGCTCTGCTTGGATATGATTGAGACATGCTCGAGAAATTTGGTGTATGACATTGAAGTGGGGAGCCGACATTCGGATCAATAAGGAAAGAATATGAATGAAATACATTTACAACTTGATATAAGAAGGCATTTCTTGTGGAAGATTTCCAAGATAATATATAAGAAGGAACATGAGGTTTCCCATACCAAAGGAGGAGCTTTAGCATGGGCACCAAATAGTAAGACATGTTCTAACTAGGGTACCCATTGTCAAGAAAGCACTACTACTTAAATAATGATACTTATACAAGTACTTAAAAGATTCCATGTCATTAAAAAGAGGGTTTATACCTAAGGTTTATGAAAAATTGTTATAGGAAAATGCAATGATGTAGGTTAAATGGAATACTATCCTATATGCCAGTGAAGATATGTACTTGCCAAAGGTGCGAACAGGATCAAGGAAACTACATAAAAAAAAGACCCTTACACCATGATATTATCCCATAAAGTTTGTAAGGTATTATAAATGGGGTGAAAACTATAGAAAAGTGGGTAAAATTTTCTATAAATAGTAAAAATTTGAAAATTTTCCATACCATTTCATGTTTTACCACAAATAGTGCTTGCAAGCCCTTTTCATCCTCAATCTTCAAACTTTAATTTTGGGGTCTATCAGATCCAGCCTAGACACACTAGACTGATGTGATGAGGCATTTAGGAGGTGGCAGGGTGCCCTCTCTATATTCAGATGACTTCTTCCATTGGTGGCAACGATAGGCGATTGCAATAGATGACTACACCTATGAGTGGATAAAATTCTGCAGAGATAGGGACACATCATTACTGTTGGGTATATGTTATATTCTTTGTATCTACGTGTGGAGGGGTGGTGCACCTGTCAGCTCTATGTCTTATGATACCTGTTGGAACCATCACAAAAATAGGATGGGAGGCCTATTTTCATTTATAAATAGTCGTTTCCCCTGTCGTAAATGGTCGTTAGGCCATTTTTTACGTGAGAACGAGCGAGCAAAATTTGTTTGCTAGTTTTTTGGTATTTTGGGGAATTTTCTAAAAATATGTAGTTTAATCCTGGTTAAGGGATTGGAGTATATTTTTATAATATGGGTTAAAGGATTAGGGTATTGGAGGATACAAAATAATATATATTGTATTGTGATTTATTCATAATGATAATGAGAAAATATGAGGTGTGGCTCCAAGGTTTGTTGGTTTTCTCGATTTAGGGTTTCTATGGTAAATCTCTATGTTTATGTGTGAATGTTGTTGTGTAATCTTTGTTTTTGTTAAAATAATATATATTCTTTGCTTCTCTACACATGCTTAAAACTTACATGTTGTATTAGAGCTTGATTATTAGCATCTGGGTGACACCTTTGTTCCTGAGGATTCGACGTGATTGATATATTGGGGTTTGTGATAAATATGGGTTTAGTGGGAGCTTTACAACGTTTATTTGTGCACTGAAAGAGAATGGTTAGCAGTTCGAATGTTTATTTGTGCCATAATTTGAAAATGGAAGCTCAAAATGGAGGATCTTCTTATAGATTGGGAACAATGGACTATTGTGGATTCGAGTACTAAAACCACTGCATTAACGTCACAAAATGATTGGGATAAATTACAAACAAGGGAAAGGAGTACAATATGATTGTGCATATCAGACTTTGTTTTTTGAATGTATCTAGTGAAGATAGTGCGATAAAGCTTTGGGGGAAACTAGGGATTTTGTATTAATCAAAATCCCTTGTGAACAAGTTGTTTCTGCAAAAGAAACTATTTCACCTCAGAATGGATGAAAATGGCACTGTAATAAAGCATCTAAATTTCTATAATACTATAGTAAGTCAAATAACCTTTGTTGGTATTAAAATGGATGAAGAAGATAAATGTATTACATTATTTTTTTCTATACTAGATTCATGGGAAAAACTAATTGTTGCAATAGGTAGTGCTATCCAAGCGACCTTAAAATTTGATGAAATAGTATCATCCCTACTATCATAAGAGATGATGCAGAAAACCATCGATAATCATAACATGGATGTCTTATCTGTGAGAGGTCTCCCACAAGAGAGAAACAAAAATAAAGGATCTATGGGGGGATCTAAATCTAAGGGTAAATCTAAATCCCCGGGAAAAGGAATAAGGAAGTGATGGAAATTCTGTAAAGTTGGGAACTATAACAAGGATTGCATATCTAAGAATGTTCAAAAATAAAAGCAATCCTAGGTACCCCTACTACAGAGGCGAAGACACCCTTAGAAGAAGGAGGGAATGTGTACCTAGCTTACACGGATGATCATTTAGAATGTGATATATGGTTAATTGACTAAGGTACACCATTTCATGTGACCCCTCATAGGGAGTGGTTCTATGAATATGAAAAGTACAATGGAGGAGATGTGTACTTGGGATATGATTCACCATCTAGTATCATTGGATGTTGTATATTCAAGATAAAACTGAAGGATGGAAGGATTAGAATTCTACCTAGAGTGCTACACATTCTAAATCTAGAAAAAAACTTGATATATGTCGCAAATATGGATGTTGCAGGTGTAAAGACTTTGTGTAGAGATGGTGGTTGCAAAATGGTTTGAGGTTCAATGGTATTGATGAGGGGAGTTCGGTATGGAAATATATACAAACTATTGCGAAACACCATCATTGATTAATGTAATAGTTCTATTGTTCCTAAGGAAGGAGGTAAAGATGATAGAACCCTGACTGCATCAGGAGGAAAGACAATGTTATCGCATCAAAGATTGGGGCATATAAGAGAAAAGGACCTTCGAGCATTATAAGATAAATTTTTGTTTTAAGGTATGAATGATTGCACTTTGTATTTTTATTTCTTTGAACATTGTATATATGGAAAACAAAACCAAGTAAGGTTTTCATCTAGTACTACAATAGAAAAGAGAATTCTAGAATTAGTAAATAGTGATGTGTTTGGAACTATGTTTTTTCCATCATTAGGAAAATATGTTTATTATGTTTCATTTATAGATGATTTCTCAAGGAACACATGGATCTATTTCCCTTCAAATAAATATGAAGTATTTTCTAAGTTTAAATAATTTAAGGCTCTTTTAGAGAATCAGTCAAAAAATAAAATGAAGGTGTTAAGGATAGATAATGGTGGAGAGTTCCGCGAAAATGAATTCGGGGGCTTCTATATGAAGTGTGGTATAGAAAGGAAAAATATTATCCCATACACACCTCAACGTAATGGAGTTGCTGAGAGGATGAATAGGACATTGATGGAAAAGGGAAGGAGCGTGCTAAGAAATGTTGGGATAGGACAATAATTATGGGATGAAGCAGTAGAGACAACACATTACTTCGTACATCAGTCACCCACATAAGAATTGATTGATAAAACTCCATAAGAGGTTTGGAATGGTAAGAAACCCTCTATTAAGAATCTCAAATTTTTTGGTTGTGATTCTTATGTACATGTTCCAAAGGAGAAAAGGAGCAAGTTGGAAAACAAACATGAGAAGTGTATCTTTGTTTCCTATAAAGATGGTATGAAAAGTTATAATATTTGCAATCCTGTAACTAAGAAGATTGTTCACATTCTAGATGTTCTATTTAGAGAGGTCAAATAAGTCCCCAGTCAAGAAGTGACTCCAATGGAAAATGAACTAGAGAAAATAGAGTTTGATTTAGAACAAGAAGAATCTGACTCAACAGAAGAAGATGAATAATAAGAAGAAGAACCTCATATCCCAGTTTTGAGGAGATCATCTAGAGAAAGAAGGAAACTAGAGAGGTACTCCCCAACTAATTTTTTCCCCCATTTTCTTTGTATATTACTGATGATGATCCTATAAATGTGAAGGAAGTTGTTGATTCAAGGGATCGTGATCTCTGGAAGAAGGACATGGTTGAAGAAATCAATGCATTGGACAAAAATGAAGCTTGGGATCTAGTCTAGTTACTAGCTGGAAGAAAATCCACTGGGATAAAATGGATGTTTAAAAGGAAGTTGAATATAGAAGGTAAAGTGGAGAAGCAAAAATCCCACTTGGTATCAAATGGATATTCACAGGTAGAGGGAATTGATTTTGGTGAAATATTTTCTCTAGTTGAAAAATTAACTTCTATTAGATTTCTTCTTTCTATTGTTGTTGGTTTCGATCTTGAAGTAGAGAAGATGGATGTGAAGAAAACGGTCTTTCATGGGGATCTGGAAGAATAAATATACATAAAACAATCAGAAGGGTTCACAGTGAAGGAAAAGAAAGAGCTAGTATGTAAACTAACTAAGTCCCTTTATGCTATAAAGCAATCTCCAAGGATGTGGTACCAAAATTGATCACCGTGTATACTCCAAATAGGTTGGTGATCACTTCATTAACATAGTACTATATGTTGATTATTTTTTGATGATTGGAAACAACAAAGATGTTAGAAAGGAGGTGAAGTATTAGTTGTCCTCTAAATTTGATATGAAATATATCGGTGCTACAAACTTCATTATGGGAATGGAGATAAGAAGAGATTGTGCACACAAAATTATCTGTTTAAATCAAAGAAAATATGTTGAGATGATACTATAGAGATTTAACATGTAGGAAAGTAAGTCGGTCAAGGTTCCAATTTGTGTAGGTTTAAAGTTATCTATAGAGAAATGTCCCAAGACAAAGGAAGACGAAGAATATATGTCATGAGTTCCATATGCTAGCGCAGTTGGTAGTTTGATATGTACAATGGTCTATACCAGACCATACATTGTTCATGCAGCAGTATTTTTTAGTAGATATATGTCAAAACCATGAAAGGAGCATTGGAAAACTATAAAGAGGGTCTTCAGATATTTGTGTGGCACCACAGATTCTGCAACCTGCTACCAAGTAAGGCCTAGACCAAACATAGTAATAAATGTACATGGATTTGTTGATGCAAATTGGGATATAGATATTGATAACAGAAGATATACAAGTGGGTATGTATTTAACCTATATGGAGAAGCTATCACTTGGATGAGCAAGAGACAATATGTAGTTTAACTCTCAACTACAGAAGCTCAATACATGGTAGCCACTCATGCAAGAAAATAAGTTGTGTGGTTGCAAATATTGTGTTTAGGTATTACGGTTTGTACATAAAGATATAAGGTTAGATTGTGATAGTCAAAGTGAAATATTCCTAGAAAAGAACCTTGATTATCATGCTAATATAAAGAATAGTGATGTGCAATATCACTTTGTGAAAGATATGGTTGAAGAAAATAAGGTGTTACTGGAAAAGGTTGACACCTTGAAAAATGTTGTAGACTCATTAACAAAGTCTGCCAGTATAGAAAAGTTCTTTTGGTGTAGAGAATCCATGGGTATTGATTCCCTGAACCTATGATTTTATGAGTACATGACTCATTGCTATGAAAAGAAGAAAACAAGTGGGATAATGTTGGGTATATTTTATATTCTTTGTGCATGTGTGTGGAGGGGAGGCACATCTGTCAGCGCTATGTCTAATGATCCCTGTCAGCATCTTCACAGAAGCAGTCCAGGAGGCTCGTTTCCATTCGAAAATGACTATCAGGATGTTTCCAATGTTGGAAATGGCGTTTAGGCTATTTCCAATGGGGCACAAGCAAGTAAACACTTTTGGATATTTTAGGGAATTTTCTAAAAATATGTAATTTAATACAGTTTAATGGATTGGGGTCTATTTTCTAATATTGGTTAAAAAATTAGGGTATTAAAGGATACATAATACCTATATTTTATTGTGATTTGTTGACCCAGCGTCCAACATCCGGTCTAATTCTGCTTTGACACATTCTTTGTATCTTGGGTTCAATCTATATGGTCATTTCTTTACTGGTTTCACATCTGGCTTCAAGGGAATTTTCATTTCACCCAAATAACTTGAAATTCATTTCATCTCGGAGAATTTTGTTAGAAACAAGTCCTAGAATTCTTGCAACATATCACTGATCTTCACCATAGTTATCTCATCCCAGTTTTCTCCAATATGAGTGAATTTCAAGTTCTTCGTCATCCCAATATTGACTTTCCTTGTATAGAGCAGTTTTTTGACTTTTTCAGATAGTATTGCTGGTGCTATGATATATCGACTTCCCTATGATTATAATATGTTGAATTCCCTTGGGTCATCCTCATCATTAGGCTCCCTTGTTACATTGTAACACTCCGTCATTAACTGGGTTCCTGGATCCCTTTTCACTTTTATCGAAAACTCTATTGGAACTATGTCCAACACAATAGTGCATATGTTCTGAAGTGCACTATGTAAGATCAGGTCGTTATTCACAAATTTGAAAGTATGAATGAAGCAGACAATTAGTTCTTGCCATGTTGTAATTTCCCTACGTAGTTTGGTCGAGACATACCATCTATGAGTTACTTCATCCAACATGTGGAAAAATGCATGTACCCATTCTTTCTTTGGATTTAGTATCTATGGAGTTTGACATGCAACTAGATGATTGTTGGGATCATATCCTCCTTCATGTTTCTTTCCCTGATAGTGTTCCATTTCTTGAAATCATATCTCCATTAGTCTACTACATATATTCCTGTCTCCTATTAATTTCTTATGTCTATCCCACCATCTTTCTGGAATAGCCTTTAGTGCTTCATCCAATGCTAGCAGTTGTTGAGCTTCTGATACTTTATCCTCGAATTCGGTAATAAAACCAACCAAATATGGAATTCCTTAATGCGTTGGTAGTTCGATGACTTCTGTTGTGACCCTACATGATTACTGACTCACCC
Source organism: Pseudotsuga menziesii (assembly GCA_001517045.1). Classification (NCBI taxonomy): domain Eukaryota; kingdom Viridiplantae; phylum Streptophyta; class Pinopsida; order Pinales; family Pinaceae; genus Pseudotsuga; species Pseudotsuga menziesii. The sequence continues at coordinate 46,291 of LPNX010906685.1, read as the reverse complement.
ACATTTTCTGGTCGATAATTCATGTAACCGATTATGCTAGTTCTCTATCGCATCCTCGGAGTTAGATGATGCAGATCTAGTACTATGACGACCTATATTTCCATCTATGGTAGGATTGATGTAATATTTAGAGATATTATAGGCATGATCACATCCTCCTGTAACTTCCTCTTCCATAGGTTCGACATATCTTTGACCTTCATCAGGATCCAATGGGGCAATGATCCACATGTCACGGTGCTCAAACATAAGCACTCTTTTCTTGAAGTTGATAACTGCTAATTTGTCATTTTCCCAACCAATTCCTAGCAATGCAAGATAGGAGCTGCTTTCATCGACTATATCAATGACGTTGAATTATGCGTATGTCTTCAATCCCTCTACTTCAACAAGACGGGGTACGTTGATGATTGGAGATACCTTGGCATGATTTGCTAGTCACAACTGTATAAGAGACCAAACTTAATGTGGTTTCCCCATACTCTCCCATTTTTTCTTTGTTAGGATATTTATGTCTGATGCTAGATCCAAAATGATTGAGTCAAAATCATAGTCATTGATTTGGATGTTCATTCTCATTTTCTTCCCTATTTTCTTCTTATGCAATGAATTAAAAACATGGTCTTATCACCCTTTCTCCTATCGGTCCATAAATATCTCTATTTATGGTAATGCATCTGTGTCCTTTGCTAGCGATAGGAAACTTTGTAAAAAGAATTGCAATGTATCGACCTTCCACAATGGTGTTGACATTGATTTTGAATCAAAATTTAGTGCCATTTCATATAAAAACAACTTACCAGTGTTTCGGTTCAGTATGTCTCTTCCATCAAAGAAAGTTTCTTTCTTAGCATTGGCATAGAACTACACATTATGTCGGGCTGCTAGTTGAATATTTGGTAATGGTTCATCATCTCCTGTATTTTCTCCTCCACGAGTTATCACTCCAACATATGTAGGTTGAGTTTGAGGTTCCCCCGATATTTTTCCTGTAGTTGGTCATGGAACTTGGTTCTGAGCTACATTCTAGTTCTAGTTGTATGGTGATGGTGGAACACTCTTATGTTTTAACTTCACAATCAACTATGGACAATTCTCAATAGTATGATCTGTGGCATTGTAATAGGCACACTAAGAGTGCATATTCGGATAGTATATTTGGTAATGTCTGACCACTATGAAATTATAATACATCATGGGTCCACGACCTTGTGCCATACCTCCTCCACGAATGAAGCCTCCATTTTGACCTCCGCAGAACCCTCCTTGTGGTTGGCATTGTGGTTGGTTAATGTCACATGCCCCAATTTTGTAAAAAACAAGTTATCTTATTTTGATTTTATTCCAAGACATTATGTTAAATTTAATGCTAAGTTGAAACTGATGACTCAGCAGAGTCAACTATGTGGAATGTAATTTTCAATATTTTAATTTTAAACAAATAAAAGTGGAGACAACAGCTTGGGAGAGCTATTAAAAAGAGTGTTACTGGTCAAGTTGGTGGAGGAGACTAGGTGGAGAGAGAAAAGACAAGTGGCAGCATCCTCAAATACTTCCTATGTTGCAGGTGGCAACCTCCCTACATTTGGGGTCATGATCCCCCAAGAAAGTGGGATCAGAGCAGGTGGTTCAATTAATGACAACTAACCCAAAAAGACCTAGGCAATCTTAATAAAAAGTACCCAATGAAGAGAGCTGAGGCTGCTCATTCTAGGAGAATAATCATTAAAGTGAATGCACTTCAAGGAATTTATTGGGAAGGAAAATTTTGAGAAAGGTGTTTGAGGGGTGAACTGCAGGAAGGTGATCTGGTTCAGCTTTGCAGCTGAAAGATCTTACTGTACTGTGCGGAGTTGGTATTGAGTCTTTTGACTAGTACTTTGTTGTTTGCTCCACCTAGTTCCAGTCAAGGAGAACAGAGCAGGCTCAGGGGTTCTGAGAAGTCCCTGTTTGAGCACTCTCCAAGAGTTGGTAGGGAGGAATGGCCTCCTATTGCTGTTGTCATCCAGCTTTAAAAAAAACAGGTTTCATTATCTTTTAATTTCTCTGTTATAGTTTATATCTATGTGTGAACAAATAATGAATGATTATATGTTATGTTGTAAATTGTTAAGTTGAAATCTCTTAGTTGTTTTAAGGCTAAATCTGTAATTTGGTGAAAGATAAATTCTACCTCTGTTTTTCCCCATCTGGAGCAATCTAGATCGTACTCTAGCACATGTAGTATATTTAAATGAATGAAGTGTGATAGAAATATGCAATGAGATGTTTGTTTTGAATATTGAAATGTTTTCTTTCAGTAGATAGTTGTTTTCCAGAAGGAATATTAATCTCTTTCATAGAGTAGTTGTCAGATCTAAATTGTGTCTATTAGAATATCAGAAAAGAAAAAGAAATCATATTATTTACTAATAGTAGTATGGTCTAGTATGTGAATCATTCTTCTACACAGTACCTACTTCTGTAAATATCATATCTATACTGAAACAAAAGGAAAATAATTATCAGCTGAATGCTTATTATTTTAGGTTAAGTAAAGATGCCAATACAACTATCTTAGTTCATTTCTTTTCCTATTAATGACAGCTACTTTACTTGCAACAATCTAAACTGTAAATAAGGATAGGTAACCTGATTAAATTCTAATGATAAACTAATTGAATTAAGAATGATAGCTAAGAAGAATACATAATACTTTTCAAACAACTGTAAGTTTATTTTTGTTAATTATTGTAAACAAATTATTTATCTTATTCAACTGTACTTCTGCAGTCTGGAACTTCCAACTTGTCACCTAGGAAAAGATTAAGTTTAAACAAATACTCTTATTTCTGTGAAAGAATGATTAAGTTAAACTTTACAAAGTTATTTCATTGTACTTATTGCATAATTATTTCTACCAGTGTTTGCATTTTAAATAGGACAAAGTTAGTATAGTAGTTCTATGAAGAAATTACCTATAGCAAATATAATAGTATACAATGAGCTAATAACAAAATTCTATCTATACACTTATAAACATACTAAGTGTAAGGGTTATTAGTATTTAATAAATATTAATTATTTATAAGCAAATTTAATTCAAGAGAACTAAATAAAATCTAGTTATAAAAGAATACATAGAGTCAGAACCCTTATATATTAAACAACATGAGTTATAGTATTAACATTTTAATAATATAATTTATAGCACGAATACTGTAAATTAAAAGTAATAACAGTATAATTTATTAATCTTTAATCCAAAGAGTTGGATGATACATAATATTAAAACATCAAAATATTATTACAGTCCTATAAGGATAGAGAAGAAAATAATAAAAGTACAACCACTCATAACGGTAACCAACATACATTCAACAAGTAATATTAAATTAACATTAGAGAATAATTTCAGAAAATATTACTTACAGGATTACTGACAGAACTTACACTTGATCAATTAACTGAGCTTATTAACAAATATTGCGATAAGAGAAATAGCAGAAAAAACAATAGTAATATATTTGTAATAGAAGATAATTTTTAAAAAACAGTAAAATATCTTTACACAGTCGAGTTAGGGTAAAACCCTAATATTCCAAATTACTTCTAGAGCTTCAATTAATGAAGTATGAGCTCAAGAGGGTACATCCCTTCACCTAAGATTATACAGAGGAGGGTTTGACAGGTCATTTTCCTCTCTTTACAAAAATGTACATATAATGAGTAAAACAAAATCTTACAAGTCACGGCCTAAGCCGGAACCCTGCTAGATGCAAGGGTTTGTTAAACAAGACAAACAGAGCAAGTTAACCAAGAAAACATTAACCACGAGGGTCTTTTGCAGGCCATGGTGACCAACCAAAAAATGTTCCATAAGGAACTACACAAGGAAGAACTACCATGGGATAACCAGGGCTTACCCGTGAGTAGGAAATCGACCTTGAGCTTGCACCGGTTTTGAAAGAAGGCGTAGATGTCACCTGCAAAGCTATCCCACAAATATTAATACTACTGCTTTGAATCACAAGGGAGCTATAAACAAGTTTTGAAAACTGATTAAGAATTATATTTTACCTAAAATTGAAAGTAATGTGGCCACCCATGAATAGTAGTGATACCACCAACCAAACAAACAACAAACCCTTCATCCCTTTCGTGACAGGGGTAACTTAAATGAGGTCAACTACAGCTGGTAGCAGCTAAGGAAAATAAGGATGGCCAAGAAGATAACGGTAGAGAAGCATGCACTGTCAACACCCTTACGAGCCCGAGAAACCACACTACCAGAAAACCCTATGACAGACCAGACCAAGGTTACAGACACGGCTCTTAAGTTATTGATGCCAAGATAAACTTATAGACCTGTAAGCTATCCTCACAACCAAGCCATGGATGAATAATCCCAAAAGAAAACTACATAGAGTGTAAACTGAAACAAGTGACACGGCTCTTCTCAACCACTACAGTATGAATTCACAGTGTAGACTCGAAGCAAGGGCGTTAAAAGAGGACTGAACTTCACAACAAGATGCAAAGTTCACATGGAGGCCAAGACACAATTGCAGAGCATCTCGGAGGCTCAAAAATGACAGTGTAAAATGACATAGCTAGGGTTCGTAAACCCTTTTATCATCTCAATGCTTGCCTCAGGAAGAACCACATGTTCACATGGATAATTTACCATGCAGTGGGTATTTTGCATAGTCCTACATGCAATCAAACAATCCATTAATTAAAATGATTTTTGCTCAATCATAAGGTTTAACAAATCATTTTTACAAAGTTCCATGTATTTTGGGGTCAACCAACGTATGCATGCTACGAACTATTGAAAACATAAAACTTTAATCCTCCAATCGATGCCAAGTTTATTTTAATATAAGTTGTATGGTTGATACAAGGGCGAATTTAAATCCATGATATTTTTTATTTTCAACATTATCCATGGTTTCATCATGGAAATGGATTAATGCCATGATCTTTAATCTTTGCAAGTATAATATGCACAATGCAAATATTTGTAATGCTATCAAGCTTATGTTAAACAAGAATCCATCAACCTCATAAACATTATTTATACCAAAGTAATTTTTATGATCGAACATAACCATGATATGTCATGAGCTTACTTTTCAAATTATTTATGTTGGAAAACTTCAGTTATAAACTATATAGTTTCATATTATTTCACATTAATCTTGTTGGTAATCATTACATAGTTGTAGTATCAAAAAAAAAAAATTTTGTCCCAAGCATATTTATGCATAAAAGATTTAGTTCTTCACTAATGAATAGACCATTTGCTAATTCAGTAAATAGTATAGTTATAATCGTCATTAAACCTTAAGCTATCAAAGCTAGGTTATTAATGTAAATCTTATTATATTTAGGAGATGCAAAGAAAAGGTTTTTTTTTCTCGATCTATTAGACAAACTATAATAATAAAGTTTTATTAATAACTTTGTATAGCTAGTTATAATGTCCCCAACATTTAGGTTGTGATGCGAAATTGTTTAAGGACATAGTTTTAATTAAAAACATGAACTTTATAAACCCTAGCTGTCTTTAAACTAGGACTACTGGTAAGTTTAAAGGCTTTATAAACAAGATGATTTGTGTAGGTATCGTTGAATATCATAGAATTTATATCAGTATGTGACAAATACTCGGATGATGACTATAAATCCTGTACATAGTCAGTTCAACAAAGTTTAATGTCTTTTGGATGTTTACTAACCTTATGAATTACTTAAGCTACTTCACGTTTGATTAGTAATACAATCTTTTAGTACTGTCTAAGCATTTCAAAAGATATTCAACTAGTAATTGATTATACCAATTTTACAAGTCGATAATGTAAATTCGTATTAGAACAAATCTTACAGCAGTATAGGTTATGCACTCTAATTATATTTAACTTACAACAAAGATTACAGGTTATGAACCAGAGAAATAATAACTATCACTAATTACAATCAAAACAGAAACTCTTCTTTATATGTATCATTGGCAATTTGGATAGAAGAAATAAACTGCTTCTTTTACCTCATAGAAGCAAATGATTTTGGAACAGCTTATTTTACCGATCTATTGTTTTTGCAAATAAAAGTATATTTGGATGCTTTATGTAAATTGATAGGCTTAACTCGATCATTCTTACCTGTAAACCTGTGAGGACAAGTAAACTTTCTGCGTTAACTCAAAAGCTAAGTAAGCCCCAGAATCCAAGACAGTTTCACCTACTTGTCGCAAAATAAATTTCATCAGCAAACTGAAAAAGAAATTATTATACAAATTGGCCTAACCTTGTATTAGAAGTAAAATGCATGAGTATTTAATTCATATTATATATTAACAAATCTATTAACCAAATAGTTTATAGAAAACTGTTAGTTGTTAGCAGACCACATTATCAATAATTTTATGTATTTTCAAAATTTTAAATTTTTCGAAAAATTTGGGGTTTTGACATGTGGTATCAGAGCTCAAGGTTCAAATACTAGGCCTTGATGCAACCCAACTAGCTTTCGTAAAAATAGTAAACTAAATTATTATGCTAATGTAATTTTTTTTATGTTATTCAATAGAGAATTGTATTTTTCTAAAGTTTAACAAGCAAGTATGGAAAGGCTGGAAGAGTATGCACAGGAGGAGTCTCCAGCTACAGAAACAGGAAATTTACAAAGAGATACTATACCAAAGGATTTAACTACAAATTCCTCAGAGATTTTACAGACAATAAAAGATTTAAAAACTGAGATGGAATCTATAAAGCGAGAGAATGAAAGGATTATGAGGGCTCAAGAAGAGCAAAATCAGATCCTAATGGAAAAGTTTCAAACTAAGGGTAGGGGTAGAAGGTCAGAATCTGAAGATGCCAGTCATCAAAGAAAATATAAAAAGATGAAACATACAAAAACTGAAAGTAGTTCGTCGTCAGAAGTGTTTGGTGAACAACAAAATTACCATACTAGTGGTGACAGTAGTGATGATAATTTGTATGCCAAGAAGAGGAAATACAAGCCTTATGAGGAAATCACTGGGAAATTTAAAAAGATAAAACCACCAACTTTTAATGGAGAGACTGAGAAGGGGGAGGAAGCTGAATCCTGGTTATTTGGGATGAAGAAGTACTTCCAAATATATAATTATTCTAACCAGTTAAAGGCTAGGATGGCTATATATAACCTCTCAGGAAAGGCTGACATTTGGTGGCAGGATTTGAAGAGAGTTAAGGTTATAAAAGAGAAAGAAGTTAACTAGAGTACCTTTAAGAGGTATTTCAAAAATAAATTCCTATCTAAGCATTATTATGAGGAGAAAGCCAAGGAGTTTTATCAACTGAAGTTATGTTCGATAACATTGAAGGATTTGAACAGCAAATTCTTAAGTTTACTTAGGTATGTACCCTACCTTGTAGATGAGAAACCAAAAGTACAGCAATTCCTTAGTTGTCTACCATATCATATTAAGGATCGAATTGAATATGATAACCCAAAGACCTTGGAGGAAGCTATGAGGAAGGATAACTTTTTTTTTGAGCAAAATCGAAAGAAAGAAAGCTTGGCCAACTGGAAGGCTAAGAAAAATAACAATCAGTTTGAATATAAGAAGAAGTATTTTGTGCCTAACAGAAATTTTAAGAACAATAAGGCCAAAAACTATTCTAATAACAAGAATTTCCAAGGAAATAGGAATAGTACACCCAACAATCAGAACAATTTTAAAGGTAAGGAAACTACAAATAATCATGGAAACTTTGCCAAGAATTTTGAGCATAAAGAGCCTGTCAAGTGTTGGGAATGTAATGGGCCACACTATGCTTCAGTTTGTCCAAACTGGAAGAATATTGTTAGCAACATTCATACTATATAGGAGGAGATGACCGTTGGGGAACTAGCAAGGAACATGCCCATAATCAACGCAGCCTTGGAGAACCAACAAGCTGAATACCAAACTTCCATAGTGGAAGTAGAAGGTATGATAAACCAGACCCCTGTAACCATTTTAATTGAGCTAGGAGCTAGTTTCAGTTATATTGCACCTCAGATAGTGGAAAAATGTGAGTTATCTGTCGATAAGTTTGAGAATTCATGGTTAGTTCAGTTAGCCACTGGTGCTAAAAGAAAAGTAACTTGTTTTATGAAAGAATGTGTTTTACTTATGGATAAACTTGAAACTGTTGTTAAACTTAATGTTTTGCCACTTGGATGTTATGATTTGTTGATTGGTATGGATTGGTTAGAACAGCATAGAGTACTTTTAAACTGTTATGATAAAACTTTCACATGCTTCGACAGTGATGAAAAACCAGTAAGTGTTAAAGGAATTCCTAGAAAAACTACTGTAAGGCAAATTTCTGCTTTACAACTGAAAAGAGTTGTTAGAAAAGGATGTAAAGCCTACATAGTCTCAATTACTAATGAGGAAACTTTAAAATTAACACAGATAATTTAAAAGTAGAAGACATCCCAGTCTTAAAAGAATATGTTGATGTATTTCCAGAAGAAATTTCGAGATTACCCACGAAGAGGGAATTGGATTTCACCATTGAGCTAGTACCGGGTGCAGTACCTGGCTCAAAGGCCCCTTATAGAAATAACATATTGGAACTTAATGAGTTAAAATTGCAATTAAAAGATTTAATTGATAAAAAGTATATTCGACCAAGTGTGTCTCCCTGGGGGGATCCTGTCATCTTCATCAAGAAGAAGGATGGAACTATGCGATTTTGCATAGATTACCGTCAGCTAGACAAGATGACTATCAAAAATCGATATCCATTTCCCCACAGAGATGATCTGTTTGATCAACTATGTGGAGCCACAGTGTTTTCGAAAATATATTTAAGGTCTGGATATCATCAGCTGAGGATTAAAGATGAAGACATCTTCAATACAGCATTTAGAACAAGATATGGTCATTACGAATTTGTCGTAATGCCATTCGGGCTTACGAACTCCCCAGCTATCTTCATGTGCTTAATGAACAACATAATTCATAAGTATTTAGATAAGTTTGTGGTTGTGTTTTTCATGACATTCTAATCTACTCAAAAACTGAAGAAGAACATAAAGAACACCTAAAAATTATTTTGCAAAAGTTGTGAGAACATCAACTCTTTGAAAAGTTTAGTAAGTGTGATTTCTTTAAGGATAAGATTCAGTATTTAGGTCACGTAGTGACCAAGGAAGGAATTTTTGTAGATCCTGAAAAGATACGGGCAATCGAATATTGGCTGGTTCCTAAGGATGTGACAGATGTTAGATCTTTCATGGGCATTATCGGTTAATACCGGAGGTTCATTGAAGGATTTTCAAGGATAGCAAATCCAATAACTTCCTTGCAGAAGAAAGGAAAGAAGTTGGACTGGAATCAGAAATGTGAAGAAAGATTTAAGAAGTTAAAAAATTTATTAACGAGTGCACCTATTTTAAGAATAGAAGATCCTAATAAAGAATTTGTAGTGTGCACTGATGCCTGTAATTATGGCTTAGGCAATGTTCTGACTCAAGAAGGTCATGTTATTGCCTATGAATCTAGAAAGTTAAAAGTTCATGAAAAGAATTATGAAACTTATGATATGGAACTAGCAGCTGTAATACACGCCTTAAAAATGTGGCGACATCATCTAATTGGCATAAAATTTGTTTTAATAACTGATAATAAAGGATTGAAGTACCTTTTAGATCAGCCTAATTTAAATGCGAGACATGCTAGATGGTTAGCTTTCTTAAGCGAGTATGATTTCTAAATCCATCATATAAAAGCTAAGGAAAATAAAGTTGTTGAGGCATTAAGTAGGAACGCAAGGCTGAATTTTGCAGTAGCAATCAACACTTATGTTTCAGACTTAGATGAACATCTTAAAGAAGGAATGAAACAAGATGAAATTTACCTGAATTTGCAAGCTAAAGCTAAAGAAAATCCAATAGAAAGTTTAATAAAAGGTTATAGTTTAAATGAAAAGAAATTTTTACTGTATAAAGATAAACTGTATGCACCTAACGTACCTAAAGTCAAGTTGTTAATTCTGGATGAAATTCACAAAACACCATATTCAGGTCATCTAGGTTACCAAAAGACTATAACCATGTTAAGAAAAGAATATTTCTAGCCGAATATGAAAAGTGAAGTAGGTGAATATATTGCAAGGTGTTTAGAATGTCAACAGGTAAAAACTAAGAACCAACATCTAGCTGGTTTGCTACAGCCATTACCCATCCCTAGCTGGAAATGGGAGGTGATTAGTCTAGATTTTATTACTGGATTACCTAAAAATAAAAATCAGAATGATTCTATTATGGTAGTAGTTGATAAGTTAAGCAAAGCAACGCACTTTATACATGTTAAAACTACTTATAAAGCTGCCAACAGAGCTGATATTTTCCTAAAATAGATTTTCCACTTGCATGGAGTCCCAAAAGTCATAATCTCGGATAGAGATCCTAAGTTTACAGGAAACTTTTGGAAGTCCTTGTTTAAAGGATTAAATACTACATTGAATTTCAGTACTTCTTTCCATCCTCAAACAAATGGACAAACAGAAAGGGTAAATCAGGTACTGAAATATTTATTAAGAATGTTTGTAAAAGACCAGCCTGGTAAATGGGAGGACTATTTACATCTAGCAGAATTTGCTTATAATAATAATTATCAGACATCAACTAGATTTAGTCCGTTTGAAATTTTATATGGACGGAAATGTAATACTCCTATCTCTTGGAGTAATCCATTTGATAGATTGGTATTAGGTCCAGAACTATTGAAAGAAATGGAAGAAATTATGCAACAAGTGCAGGGAAATCTAAAAGTGGCACAGGATTGACAGAAGAGCCAAGCAGACTTAAAAAGAACTCCAAATGAGTTTCAGGTAGGTGAACATGTGTTCATCAAGGTAAGACCCAAAAAGAGCTCCCTAAGATTGGGGATTTGTTCAAAACTTGCACCTCGTTATTGTGGCCCATTTGAAATTTTGTCTAGGATTGGACAAGTAGCTTATCAATTAGCATTACCACCTAACTTAAGAGTACATAATGTTTTTCACATTTCCATTTTAAATAAATATGTTCATGATGCTACTCACATTGTTAACTGGAATGTTTTACAGATGGAACTAGAAGGAGAATTCTGGTGCAACCGGACTGTATCCTTAGGAGGAGGGAAATTACACTTCGAAACCGCACCTTTGGACAAGTGAAGGTGCAATGGAAGCACCTTAGTCCTAAAGAAGCCACCTGGTAATTGGAAAGTAAAATGTGAGATGCATATCCAATTTTGTTCCATGAGACTTCAGAGAAGGAAGAATAAATAACATCGAGGATGATGTTATATTCTAAGGGAGTGTGTATGTCACATGCCCCAATTTTGTAAAAAAAAATGTTATCTTATTTTGATTTTATTCCAAGACATTATGTTAAATTTAATGCTAAGTTGAAACTAATGACT